>FIZR01027485.1:0-10956 GCA_900060175.1 Ferrisia virgata | reverse complement strand
ATGCGGAGGACGTTCCTATTAAAATTAAGAGCTCATACGCGGAGAGAATTTTTTTTAGGTGTCTACCAACCAGTTTTTCAGGGTACCAAGTGAGAAAAAAAATAATCGTTTTTTTTTTACCCACCCTAGTCAGTATATTGTACCTTGCCTGTATAGCATTCATAAAATGACGTCGTTTTTGACATATGTTGTTTTTCTCTTGACCTGGCAAATTTAAATAGAGATGTCGTTTTTGACATAAGTTGTTTGAGCACAAGTGGTCTTCGTAGGGTTAATTTCAGCCACGAAATACAATTCAAAATCTTCTAAAAAAAAAAAAAAAAAAGATTAAAATTATCTGTCATTGACGAGAACTGAAAAAGATTTTCCGAAATGACTCAATATACAGATATGACCCATTAAATAAAATAAAAATACAAATAATTGAAAATACGTGTAACTTCAAGGAGGTCGCGAAATAGAATACTATATCTAAACCATTTGTTATCTTTTATAGATACGATAAGCAAACAGGTAAATATTTGAAAACAATTACGATGCATGGTAATTTTTCTCGTCGTCGCGAAGTTCAAGAAAGGTTACGAACGGTTATGAACCTATTAAAACTAATAAACGTTTTAAATCATACAGGACTGGTTCAGGTACATACAAAATTTGTCAATATACGTACAAGTAATATTAATATGTGTACCTACAATATTATTGGTATTCGCGAATTTGAAAATACTTAAATACATTAAAAATAACCTAGATTGTTAGATATATATACGTCTGCGATCGGCATTGTACCTACAAAGAACACGATGTATGTAGTTGCTAGACACCCCCATGTTGTTCGAGTATACCTCACCTAAAGGATAGGTTTAGGTTTAGGTAAGTATATTACACAGTACACACACACACACACACATACATACGCCACGATCATGATATACCTACCGATACCTGAGCTTGACCAAACAGACGCGTGCAACTGTGCCGGAAAAATATTTGGATATCAAAGTCGATTATTTATACCTATTATACTTAATGAAACAATATTTTTAAATCCGTTTTTATCAAACTGTCTGCGGGGGACTGAATCGAACACGACCTCCTCGAGTCAATCTTGGTTGATTATGGAAAAAAAACACGTTCTGCAATAAATATCTTATTTTAAGCGTTACGTAAGAAAAGACTAACGTGCGCAATTCATAATGTTACATTTGTTAGACGAGGATCTAGATTCTAGAACCGACCATTATCAGATCAAGTTGACGCTACTTTCTTAACAAACAAAATCTATAATAAATCGGTATTCAAGAGTTTCGCGTGTACTATCCAACGTTTTGCCACACATTACTTCATTTATTTTATACATACACGTACATACACATACACATATATATATATATATACCTTACCTATACCTAGCTACTAGTTACCTACAGAAGATATACTACATATATACGCCGTCGAGTCGATAGTTAATACGCTAAAAGTTCACTCATAGGTACACCGGAGTCAGACTGAATCTTATAAGTAGATTATTGGATCATTACCGCGTACACAGGTTTTGATTTTTTGTATTCGTTGTCGGTGTGTAGATAGATCGCCGGCTAGGCTAGGTAATAGGTACGTACATATATATATATTTATACGTTTAAAAAAACTCGTCGGCGCTACACAGATCAGTATATTGTGATTAGAATTTAATGCGAGCAATTGTTACACACTCGCACACACCACATACGATGGACACGACGCAACGCCGACGTTCGAATTTCCTACAACTGTCGAAGATTCGCGATCGAAAAACCTGCATCGCATACTCCGGAGGGGAAATTTCATTACGCGTTGCCAATTTTTCTATACATGCCCTGAAAAGGAAACTGTAACATTTTATGTAATCAATTGTAAGGCATGAATTTTAATAGCGTCATTAACCATTTCAGTTCAATTATCCACCCACATAAGGACTATCGAGTAAAAAAAAGCGGCCGATACGTTGTCCACTCTGAGCGAGCTGATCGTTTAATTAGAAGAAAATACTCACTCGTAAATATTATATACTATTATGGAAGAGGTATAATATAACTTACCTACCTATATAATTTCAAATTCGGAACTATTGGCAATATTCGGAATTTGATAAAAGCGCGTAACTCGTAAATAGATAGATACGAGTACCTATCGAGCTCGTGTTAATATGCGCGTATCTCTATCTAGGTACTTTTACTACTCGACTGAAAAAGAAGAATTGAAAGAAAAAAAAAAAAAAAGAAAAAAAACTTGATTTAGTCGACTATTCCGAAACAGGTGAGTCGTGTGAGCATGATAAGTACATCGAACGAGCCATTTTTAATGAACATTTTACTACATAAGGAAATGTATAATTACTTGCGTGAAATTTTTTCAATACTTCATTTTAATTAGCCTGTAGGTTACGAGAAATGGTCATTATGCTGAGGGATGCGGCATCTGATGTCATTACAGTAACTTTTCGATTCTCAGTTGACCGATTTGGATAGATTCTATTTATACGCATTTGGCTATAATTTTGTTTTCCGTAATATTGTAGAGTCGCAGTTGTCGATCGTTACTCTTGTGTCAAGAAATAGCGTTCATCTTTTAAATTTGCGAGAGCTGAACTAGAAGGGGGCCTCTGCATGTAAATCGTGAAATATCCCAGGATAGCAAAAAAAAAAAACAACAAAACTGATATTTCATCCACTAGAGTGACATTGAACTTAAAATTAAGAGGTAAATATGCAATTTTCAAATTTTTCCACCATACCATCGTACTAGAGCAGGTCTTCGAAGAGAAAAAAAATATACTTATTTTTTGCATATAAAGGCCCCCGTTTTAGCTGAGCTCTCATATTTTTCAATTCCTAGCATACTTAATCATTTCTCATAGATTTTTACAGGATGATTTGGCTAGCAAATTCGTTGTAACAAGCTGTGATCTTTTCCTTCCTTTATCAGCTTTCTCAGAATCTGCCCTAGGTTTGCCAACTTAAATACTCCATTTTCTCAGCACTTTGAAGTTCTTCTATAGTATAAACACTGAAACTTGAAACACAAATATGCCACTCTCGAGGTCGCATTGAAAAGGGAATCGCATAAAATTTTTGTAAATAGTTACTCAGCTGATCCTCGCCAGAGAGCGCTGACTATAAAACCCCAAAGATACTTTTTGTTTCAATTTTTATACGGAATTCACAGGCAGAATTGGAAAAAAATTTTTCACTCAATTTAATTGATTAAGATATGCATGGTAACCGGAGTTGGATGAACCTACTCGGACATTGGGAAAAATTTCAGTGTACGAGGACAGTTTGGTGGCTGCTGAACCGCTAAATTTGTGGCTGCAATACCCGTTGAAATGCACTAGAAAGTTTGTTCAACCTTGATGACGACAATCCTTATCACATCAGCAATCAGCTGTTTTTGTTGTTGTTTGTTTTGATAAAAATGCCAGTTTTTGATTGGTCCAGGTCACGTAAAATTATCCAATCAAATTGCAGAAAATGATTTTCAAAAACGCTGCATGTGAATTTCTTTTTAAAAGTTGAAAAAAATGTGATCGCGGTTTTATGGTCAGCGCTATCTAGTGAAAAATGTGTAAGGAATTATTTACGATTTATTCATGGGATATAATATACATATATGATATTTATCTGAGATTAAGTCGATGTTGAACGCGAAAATAACAGAGAGAAAAAATAAACGAACGAACACACTCAGCCAAAAAATATACCTTTTGGCTGTGAGAGAAATATAAAAACTGTTTGTGCAAAGTCGAAGGTAGGTTATCTTATTTTCTTATCTCACATATATGTAGCATCGAAAGTGGGGATGATTTTTAGTACGCTACATATACTTTTGCCGAAATATTGGATTCATCTTATGTCACAGAGTCGATCCGTTCCTGGTACATTGAGCCCGACAGGCTCTACTTTAATAGAGTTTGGATGGCAATTACACGTCCAGCATCGCAACCAGTTTACTATTTAACATAAATTTTAAAAAAAAAATCTCTTGAAATTCTTGCAATTTATTTTCCATACTGGCATTTCCGGCAGAAAAAGACGTTCCGCTTTCCATTCAGCTGTAAAAGTTGGTAAAAAAAAACTTGCGTAGGTAATTAGGTAAATCGTAAAAAGTTGGCAGAAATTAGAGGTTGACATCGTTTATACTAGTAAGATTCTACACTTGAGAAAAGTTCACTATATGTGGAAAATCTTCTTGCTGAATAATTCAGACTACGTAAACTCGAGAATTTGATGAACAGGCGAATCCAAAAGAACAAATACTGATTGATGTTTAGCACTTTGAATTGATCAAGTACATAGTTTAAAATTTAGAAATTTTTGCTACTCCTGGAAAAAATCCATACTTTTTTCTAGCCACTAATCCTAGTTCTACTATATGCAGAAAAATCTAGACTGTCTTTATTTCAACAAGTTGACAGAGGAAAAAAGAGAAAAATTATGCCAAGCATAAAAACTTACCAACACGAATTTAAAACTATATCTTTTATTTATTTCATTTTTTTGACCTTAACCCCAACAAACAGTGCTTTTTATATCATAGGAATCCAGTATCTCACTTCATAAAAAAAAAAATGGGAAAAAATTATAGAATTTAAATGGAAAATTTTTCATTGTCACCCTTACTGCCACCTGGAAGTTGGCTTTGCCACTCCCCTGTTTTCATAGATCACTTATTTGTACCTTTCAAAATTGTGTTCTGAGAGCTTTGAACACAAAGCAGAGAATTTTTTATCTCAATTTTTAAATGGAAGGTATGAGGGGCTTAAGCCACCTAACTCCGCATATGCCGAAAACTAAGATTATTAAATTGTCTCAATACCGACTACAAATAGGCCAGGATTGATGGCGAATTAGATATTTATATGAGCGGGAATGACCTTGGTTCAAAATTCATTCAGCTATGCTGAAATTTTGGAAAAGTGTTGAAGAGGAACAAACATCGCAAAAAGTGTTCATTTTTGAAGCAATCGATAGAGAATTAAAAGTTATACAGTGAATGTAAGAATCAGCTTCCTATGCCAATCACTAAAAGAGATATGAGAGAATTCCTCTTTCTTGATCTTCCATTCTCTCCATTAAATAAAGCTATATGGGCTGAAATTTACCAATAGATTCAGTATGAGCCCTAAATATAGATATCTTTTCTAGGTTTCGACTTTTTATTCTTATCGCACCCCCCTCCCCCCCGTTACAGTCCTAAAAAATTAGTTTTTTTTGGAGAGTTTTATAATTTTTGTTTTTAAATTGATTGTGACGATGAGCAAAAGCTAGACAGAGAAACTTTGCTTTTCTCTTGGCTCGAAATTTTCCCGGACCAGTCTAGGTAAATACCAATAATTAATTTTAATTGCTTGCAATTCAGTTTCAAATAAGTTTATGAAATGTACATTAAATCTTCAATTTTTTGATACTATTTTAACGACTGTGAACATTTCGTGAAATTTTAAAGGTTAGGGGTCTGCTGAATGGTATTTTGACGTATTTCTAAGCTCTAAAATTCAAAATTTTACTTTTTTTACGCGCGCACAAATTAATTTTTACGCATGAAAATCGCAGTGGGGGGGGGGTTGATTCGTCCCACTTGCTTTTACGCTACTGTGGGGGTGTTAGGTCGAAGCCTCATCTCAAAATTTATTCAACGAAAGGATAGCATCAGAGATGGCTATAGCCAAAAATTCCAGCTTCCAAAGAGCATTTTTTAATTTTTTAAAATGATTTTTTTGAAAATTAAAATTTTTAGAAAATGCGTAGAAATTGCTTTCTAATTATTTTGCAGCTCTTAGCTGACTGATTAGTGAACCGATTATTCGCGTGTTAAAAAGATGGAATAGAATAGCAGTCCTTGAAAGGGGCCATGTCCAAACCGCACCTCAAAATTTGTCCGTTGAAAGCGTCCCATTAGAGAAGGTTTATAACCAAAATTTTAGCTGTTGAAATGCGTTTTTCGATTTTTTTAGATATAAATTTTGAAAGACTTGCTTTTAATTTATAAATTATGTATGTACTGATATCTACTATCGTTGCGTCTTAGCAAAAATCTTTGAAAAATTTGCCAAAATTTGAAAAATCAGCTCTGGTTGTTAAACAGTTGGATTTTGGGGCCTTTTTGACATGCTCTTTCCAATTATATCTGATAAGTTTATCAGAATCATAGTTTGATTTTACAAGTTTTCCTTTTGTGTAGGTGTACTGATAGTTCTTTTTCTTCCAAAGTCATACTGTCATGTTTACAATGATTGATCATACAAAAGCTTCGAAAACTCACTCGTATAAGTGTTCTTTTTTTTGCACTAACAAAAAATTTTCTTACCTAGCCAAGTATAAGAGATGAAAATCTATGTCTGGAAAAAAAAGCATCGATCTTAAACTCCAGTGGATACCTAGCGAGCCCTTCAACTTTTGGTCAAACAGCTCTGCCATGTAACCTTATTGTGTAAGCAGTTGCGCAGTAACTAAATATAAATACACAGTGAAGAAATAGAAAAAGAGAAACAGTTCAGCTATCCAGGAGTTTTAATACTTGAGTAACGATGGAAGATACCAGGAGGAAATCAAATTCAGAATTGGTACGACCAAGGAAGCATTTCATAATTTGAGCAGTGTATTGAAAAATCAAACTGTAAGTCTGAACCTACGGAAGAGAATAATACTCCTAAAAAAGGCTACACATGGGCAGCGTTGATGTATTGTGGCAAAATTTGGACAATGAGCGCAAAAAGCGAGAAGAAATTGGATGCTGTCTTGGTGTAGGGCTATTAAAGATAATTAAAAATACCATGAACCAACTTTGACAAGAACTTATAGACCCGGGAACTACAAGGCACACGTTTGATGATCCTAAGAATAAGCGGAACCAGTAAATAGTTACTCGTAGTTTATCCTGTAGAGGCGCTGATCGCTACATTTCAGCTATTGTTTAGAAGACAAGCGCCCATTCAGAGGAGCTCTCTCTTTCTAAACTGAAACCGACAGCGCTGTGTGATTTTGTGGCAATACAGACAACCACTGTGATGTCAACCAATCAAAATGCAAAAAATTGAGAGCGTGCCTCTGCGGGATTTAGTGAAAAGCACTCCAAATGACCGTAGTCAAAAATAATTTGACACTGTGATTTACTGTAATTCCCTTACAGCTGTGGCTTGGATGGAGGTGGATATCTTGTAATTCTAGTGTCTACAATAAAATATAGACACTGAAAAACTAAGATGCTTTGTAGTTAGACACAGATGTGAAGGGATTTGGTATCTCGACTCTATTTTTGTCTCTCTCGACTGAAGCTAAATCATAGATGGATGAAAGGTGGTGAACCTTTTCACTCGGCCCTTAAGGCCTTTCCCCCACAAAGAAATGTCTCTGCGTGACATTTCGACCAATGTGACCAATGTCACAACTCAAAAGTAAAAGTAGATTTTCCTTCGGAGCCTTCGTAAAAAAAATCACGATCTTTTTCCATTTTTATCAAACACTTTAAATAGCTTTTCAAGTCACGAATCATTCTTGTTAAATAGAGGCATCCAGGTCTGTAAAAATAGATTGATACCTTGGTAAAAAAAGAAAAACCCTACACAAATCATTTTCATTGATCTAATCTAACAAAATTTATTACAATCGATTAAGTAGGAATTAAAATTTTGTGCTGTATGCTACATCGCAAATCCGAGGTTTCAATCCTTCGCCCCAAACGGAAAATTCTGATGCAATTTCAAATACAGCACAAAGATAGTTAGTATAAATCTACGTACTAACATATATACATATATGTATAAATCTTACGATTAAGATATTTTCCATTTCAAGGTAATAATCGACGAATAAATTAACAAAAATTAACGTGAAATAATATAATGCTCGAGATTGTATTAATTATATGTATACGCGTCGAAGTTATCAAATATGCGTGCACACTCCTTTTACATGTAAGTATTATAGTAATAATAATTGTGGATGCTAGTACGCTATATAGATATAAATATCGAAAGTGACGTTTGATATAATTACATCGGCCAATATCATACATACATGATACATGTAAATATAGCAGTTTATCGCAAAAACAGACAAATTATTCTATAACATAAGGTACTCGTGTTTTATTCGAGTCGGCTTTACGTGTTTATATACAAATTAATGATCAGATGACAGAATGATTTAATGCATTCGCGCGTATAAAATCAAAATAATATAGGTATCCTACCTTCACTTCATTGGATCAATATAGCGAGTACATAGAGGTATATTATACATGTAGCCAGATCTGCGAGTATACTAATATGAAATAAACGGAGCACAACGCGGATTATTTAAATATTTATGATGTAGTATTGCAATTAAAAAAAAATTACATCTTTAAGATTTTTATATCTCTCGATTATTTAACTCGCCATCGACAATTTACAAACTGGTTTGTGATCTATATTTAATTATATTTAATTAATTTAAACGCCAGGCATTTCAGATGTACCTACAGTACACCTAGTACCTAATACGTAAATAGGTAATTTTTTTGCGGTAAAATTTTTTTTATTATTATTTTAGTATTTTATATCTATACAGCTTCGTAGCCGCATTATCGACATAACCAATTTTCCGACTCACTTTCTCTCCATAGTGCAGCTTGTTTTGTACAGCGTAGCATTTCAAATATAATTAGATTTTCCTGACGAAAAAAAAAAAAAACACGTACATTTTTTACGTAATAACTGACCCCGATGTGCCAAAAAAAAAGTCTTATTTGGCGCTTTTTTCCCCTCCCCCCTTCTACAGCTCAAGAAAGTGACATTTCTCGTTTACAACGCCCGAGAAAATTCACTTACCGACGTATACGAATATAGATCAGCACGACAAAATAGGTACATACCTAGGTACCCAGTACCTAAAATACCTACGAATCGCAAGCAAACGCATCCTGTACATACGTACATATAAAAGTTGATTAGCATTTTGTAAAAGTACCTATTCGTGAAACAATAGACCCATAATTCTTAATACAAACGTATCATTATAGGAGGAGATATATTTTCATAAAAATTTCGATCGGCGCGCCGGCGTGTTAAATTATCGCGTGGCGGCACCGCCAAGCAATACTACGTAACGCGTGTTCAAAATGAAAAATATGTACCTAATACCTTTTACCTATACCTAATCTACCTATATAGGTGTATAGGTGTATCTTACCTACTATCAGGCGACTAAATTAACATTCGTAAATATCTCGAAGCTCTAGTTTTGACAAAACCAACATCATGCACTGGATTAGACGAAGACAGGTTCCGAACGTCTGCAATCTACTTTATGATTACTTTACCAACACCAACACCAACACCAACACCAACATGTATATAGGCTACGTAAAAGCTATTTCAATAATATTTAAAACTAGAATGGTTTTTCTATCACGTCGATATGTATCTCTATCTATTTATCCCGTTCATAGATACACGTATATTAGGTGCATATGTGTACCTTACTTACCTACCTACCTACCTGCCTACCTACCTGCCACCTATATACATAAGTACATATCAAGCTGTTGCCAACAACATGTTGGAAATCTTTTAAAGATTAGGTAATCCGTTAACTCGAAATATATATATGTATATATATCTTGGTGGTTGGTAGCTAGCTAGCTAGGTAGGTAGATAGATAGATAGGTAAACATAACTAAATACCTATACCTATATCGGTGAAAACTTGTTATCCCCATAAATGTACAGGTTTGTTAAACGGTAGGTATTTGGCAATTTTTTTGAATTAAAAAAATATACGATTTGAATTTGAACGTCGAGGATGTGAAATTTCCTGCAGGATGATCGAATAGGCTAATAATGTATAATATGATTTTTTATGAAGCGTAAAATCGATAAAGCAGTTTTGTCAAGTGCTGGCTGGCCATTTATGTACGTAGCTACAACATATGTATTATGTTATTTATACGTTGTAAATAATTACCAAACTACACAATTCATTTCACGGTTTGGTTGAGATACAAATTTTTCGTGTGTGCTGAACGAGTAAACCGTGTTCGGAAATGGATCATTATAATATTTATACTAACTGACGCGTATCCTGTCACATAGAAGACCTTATACGGAGTTATAGACTAAGTTATAACTTTTGTAAATGATTTGGATATTATTATATTATGGAAGTAGCCGAAATTACATATATTTTTTTCTACAGCAAAGGGAAATGATATTAAATACCGTATTCGTTTAGACGCAGCAATTGCATCAGATAGTAAAGTGAGATTTAAATTCGTTCAAAATTACCTCATCGTTGTATATAATTGTGTACACATGTCAACCGTTTTGATATTTTCTTTGAAAATTATAGGTGGACCTGAACCTCTCTAGATTCTTATATCAAGTATCTCTAACCAAATTAATTGATAATTCAGATAATTGTTTCATTTGAAGATTTCGACTTCCAAAAAAAAAAACATCCTTTGCGTCAGTTTTCCAGCTTGATTTTTGGGAAACATTAAAATTACTAGAATTGTTGCATTGTGTGTTTTATTATGATAGAATCTTACACTTCCTCACCTTTGCTGTCGAATGTAACCACACATTTCATCTTCAATACTTGCATTGGAATGCATATCTCACTATTTTTCCTATATTCCATTAAATTTGTTTTTGTTACTCAACACCTTTACAAATCATCTGCTACCAAATAACTCCATCAGGACCATTAGCGGATCTAGCTTTTCTTTTTACATGGGCACAAAATCCCGAGCTCGGGCCGAGTTGATAAAATTTTTCGGTGATGGCAAATACTTGAATTAAAATTGATATAGGTTTAGGTACTCATAGATTGTAAAATGTTATTTATTTTTAAAATAATTCAAATTTTTGATACTTGAGAATACTTAGATCAAGTAAATACTAATATAAAATTATTCTTATATTTTTATGGTTTA
>FIZR01027481.1:0-21419 GCA_900060175.1 Ferrisia virgata | reverse complement strand
GGGGGGAGGGGGCGAAACACGCATCGAATGATAATTAAAAAAAAAAAAAAAAAAACAAGATTCGAAAGATGGTTCGCGCGCTAAAACACAAAAATACGGAATAAAATCTCAAAGGTGTAGTTAACACCATTTTTAAATTTATTTTCTTTTTTTTTTTTCTCACGTCGGCTTTTCGTACAGTGTAGCTAATGTTTACCAGTACGAGAAAGGTAGGGGGAGAGAGCGAAGGAAGGTTAAAAAGAACTAAAAGAAGTCTTACACTTTGCTGTAATAAATCAAAAGGTCGGAGAGCAGTTTCATTTACAAAGTTCACTTGTTAACTTCACGTCCAAGTTGGCTCGAAAAAAATAAAGAGATCTATAAATTTGCCAGCAACGAATACATGCGATACGAA
The DNA here is from genome assembly GCA_900060175.1 of Ferrisia virgata. Taxonomy (NCBI): domain Eukaryota; kingdom Metazoa; phylum Arthropoda; class Insecta; order Hemiptera; family Pseudococcidae; genus Ferrisia; species Ferrisia virgata. The sequence continues at coordinate 21,025 of FIZR01027481.1, read as the reverse complement.
CGATAAATTTGGCTGGCGTATCGCGTCGCTTGTCCTGTCCAGTCCTGTCCTGTTCTATCTTTTTATATATTCAGTTCGGGTATTTCGACCGTTTGATATAAATAATCAATATTATGTACATATAAACCTTGGCTAGAAAAACTTTTACAAAACGTGTATAATCGAATTGGGCTGGTTTGCTCGCGTATCACTGAAAAATTAAGTATTTTAGTGTGATAAAATTTTGATTCATTGGCCAAAGTGTTATCTTGAATTATGTTACTTTTAGTTTTAAAAATTCTATACCAATTTGATTTCGATCTCTGAGAAAATGAAATAAGCATCGTTAATGGCTTAAAATCCTTAGAATTCGAAACGAAGCTGTGTTATGTACCGTATATTTGATGTTAATTCCGCTTGTATTTTCACTTCAATTTGAGACTGACTAGGTACTAGGTACATATATGATATAGCGAAGAAAAAAAAAATAATAATAATAATAATACAGGAAATGCATTCGAGTGAAAAAATTGCTCAATTTTTCCAAGTTATACAAGTAAGAAATGAGATTGTGTAGAGTATTTGAATCTTTGTAAAGCTCACCTATCTCTCTTTGAACATGCCATCGGCGTTGTTGGATGATTTCGATTTGCAACATGAACGGAAATTGTTTGTAATTAAGGAGCTCGTTACGGTATCTCGATAATATTTGCAGACACGTGCTTCGATATCGTTAGCTTTGAAAGGTATCACATTAGTGTCTGTAGGTATCTTTGTGATCTGCGTATATTTATATATATATTCTCGCTTATACTAGTATTCGTCTGCCATTTACAAGTTCGTATGTTGGTACATTGAAAGTCGAACGTTTCAAAGCTATTTTATGTATGTATTTGATTTTTTTTTTCTGTTGCTTTTTTCTTTCGCGAATGCAGTACTATGGAAAATATTACCCATTCGAAATAGAACAAAAGTTATATATATATACCTTTACCTACATTAAAGTGCGTGTTTGATGGTTACGTGACTTATATTAGTTACCGTATCTAGTTACGTCTTAGTATTTCTTTGACTCCGTTGCTTGTAATCCGAAGTGCTTTATATTCACCGTTCGAATTTTATTTCATTTTCGTTTTTTTTTCTTCTGTATTTTCGCCTATTCTTTCTCTCTCACCAATTGTCGGGCTGCATTTAATCGCGTTGACCTAAATTGCGTTTTGTTTGCGTATTTACACTTTTGAAAATTAGTAGTACTTTGATGGTTGTATGTTGTATCGCCAATTGCACTTCGTTTGTTAAATAACACCTGTTTAGGTATTAAAGTTAAGGAAGAGGAGATAAGGATATTTGATTTGACTGATTTTTTAATGTGTTTTACTTTGAATTGAGTTGAAATGCGTCTGTAGATAATTTTCGCTTTGCTGGAGATATTCTCAAGACAAATTGACGACTTTTTGACGAGTTCTTGAAAAGCAATACTCTCTGAAAAAATTCTATTAGGCGTATTTTACACTTACTTAAACTTGCTCAATTTTTTTCGAAGCTGTGGCTCTCTTTTCAGTCATGTTCGAATTTTGGGGTAGGGGGTGCCGTAATTCAGAAGGAAAAGTGAGACGGGAAAATTACGACGACAAAAATAGGAAAAACCCTAGCACAGTGGAAGTATAAAAAAAGGAAGAAAAAGATACAAATTTGAAAAATTTTTTAACTGGAGGAATTATGAGTAATATCAACGAAATGATTCTGCGGTATCTGAAAAGAACATAAACTGAAGGAGAGCGAACTATGACGACTTCAACGATTGAAAAACAATGTAATATATATTTTTTAATACGTAACTTACTCGCATCTTCAACGTCGATTGTGTCTTTTTCGTTAGTGATTTTTGCTTTCCTCGTATTTATCATTTTCAGATATACAAATGTATTATCGATGATATTCTTCAATGATCTAATTATAAATGATGCGAGGAGATGTTCACGTTGTTAAGAAATTTATTTGAAAGATAAAAATTTGTTGGCCGAATATTACTCGGTTCAAGGAATTTATGATTATGTAAAAAGAGTTTGGATGATTTTTACTTTTAATTCTTTGAATTGAAAGTCGACGAAGTTCATGTAGAACATGTGATTTTTCGACAGAGGGGTGCCGGGAGGCAAAAATTGCAAAGATTATTCCTATTTGAGCTAGTTGGTAGGGAATACAAAGTTGTGTAACATATTCGGAATTCACCGTTCTAGGTCAATTAGTAAGGTAGATATGAAGGTGTTTCCCCCTATTCGACCTTGAACACTGCCTGTTTCTCCCCTATCACCCCTCAAAATTGAGATTGCAAGTTGAAATTAGGTATGTAGATTTAGTATTGCTACTAGATATATCTTTTGGGAGTTTCGACTTTTCTGTCTCATTGCACCCCCTCACCGCGCCAAAAATGTTGTTTTTTGGTTTTTTTGGTCTGTTTTTTTTTTTATTTCTTGAGTTTGTTCCTCGCATATCTCCCATCCAATTTGAGCGAAGAAGTTGAAATTCGGTATTTGGATTTAGTGTAATGTATTTTTTGTGGTTTCAATTATTCACTCCAATATCTACCTGTACCCCTACCATTGTTTGAGAAAAAACATCCCAAAGTGCTTCCTTTTTTATTACATGAAACAGCAGTTCGAATGTCTTCTTTTTAGCCTAATTTTCTTTGTCGTATTGCTGATGAGAACCAGGCTATTACAGTCTATCGACAAACAGCTGATAGGGTGGGAGGGGGGAGGTATCAACAAAATCCATTTTGAGAGTCTAGAAGACCATTAAGGCAATTTTTAGCCATGCCAGATATTTATTTTTACTTTATTGTATTTATTTACTTTTTCCCCGAACGTTAGTATCATTTACTCCGCTCGATACCAAACTAAATCGCTCCAATTCGGTCAATCGGCTCAATTTGGCGGTAGATTACATATTTATGAGTGGGGATAAACGTGGGTCAAAATTCAGTTTTGCACCAACTTGGAGGAGGAGGTGCTGAGGGGTCAAACGCATAAATTTCCCCTTTCTAAGCCAATCGATAAAGAATCAAAAGCTGTGTAATGTATCCAAAAATCAACCCCCTACGTAAATTAGGAGGGGAGATATACCTTTTGGACTTGAAAAAAGGGCTGTTCTTCCCCTATCTCCTTACCAAATTGAGCTGGGAAGTTGAAATTTGGTATGTACAGGTATATTTGGTTGGAGTCCTAGATGTGCCTTTTGAGGGTTCCATCTATTACACCCCCTCTCAGCCCAAAAAAGTGGTTTTTTATTCGATTTTTCTCATTTTTTCTCATTTTTAAGTTTGTTTCGATCACAACTTCCCTCCAAATTGTGCTAGGAAGTTGAAATTAGGTATGTACATTTAGTAGGGGCCGTAGATGTGCCTTTTTTTCAATTCTCATGATTCTAATTCTTATGTCACGAAAATCAGGCTGGAAAAGCATCGCAAAGCAATGCTTTTTTTTTTCATTTCATAAAAATTAGGATTTTGAACCTTACAGAAAACGCGGCTACTCTAATAAAATTGAAAAAATTCAAAATAAGGAAAATTTTTCGATTAGTTGGACTAAGTAGAGGGCTTATAGCCCCCCTCGCCAAATTTTTTCCATGTCATATTCCATATGGAGTTTGAAAAATATGGAAAAATTCCAAAAAACTCTTCCCCCCCCCCTGTTCAATACTTTGACTTTCGTACCAAATTTGAAAAAAATTGGTCGTAAACTGACGAAAAAAAAAGATTAATGTATGAATCCCCCCTAAAGTATGTACATTTTTCATTTCACCATTCCTTAAGAAATTTCAATTGTGTGCCTGTTTTTTTCGAGATTTCTTGTCTTAAAGAAGATTTGTATTTAGCCCTGTGGTTGGAGACCATACAATGCTGACAAGTTGGTCCATTTTCGAGTTTTTGTGTCTGCATCTTGAAAAATAATTTTGGGGAACGATCAGTGTCAAAGAATGAAATTCGAGATATTTAATATCTCTCGATAATTAATTCTTTTGTCGAAAGTCTTGTTTACAATTCGCGAATTTGTAATTTTTGAATGTTGGTGAAACACGTTTCTGACATTTACGCCCACAAAGTGCCTTCAATCGAAAATTTGATACTGACCAAAATTATGGAGAGTTAAATTTCCAGCCGATAGCTTTAAAATTTTTGATAGGATGGGCGATTCGTGATTTAATCGAGATTTTCGTATTTTCAAGCCTACAAGAATGCAGTGTCATGATGCTGCTTTTTGGTATTGATTTTGATATCCTCAAACCAAAGTGAAAATTTTTCGTTCGCCGCACGAGCATACTCTCTCCCTCTTCCCATTCATTCCATTCCCTCCCCTTCCCCTCGATGCGGAGCTCAAATTTTGTACAGTGCATTTCTCAGTGTTCACACGCAGTGAGTCCTTCAGTTGGAATGAGTTATAAATATGAGAAATCTTACTTGTTTTTGTGAGGTCATTTCAGCAATCAAAATCATATAGGTAATTTTTGTCGGTCTTTGACCTTTTGTAATTTGTACGATTCTGGTGCTACACAAAAATATATTATGATTCTTTTGTTCAGTTTTTCGTGCTCTATATAATAATATAGTCACTTTTTTTTTTAACTAAACAATTGAAGAACTTGGGGCTTTTATAAATTTTGTCAATATACGTGCCTTCAAAGTCCAGCTGTGGTACGGATTATCGTACTTCGATTGGATCAAAATACAGTTGGAAGATACTCTGTGGGTAAAATAAAAAAATTCAAGGGGATACGTTTTTTTTTTTTTTTTTTTTTGAAATTACTTCCGTCATTATAAATAAAGGACTTCCTGTATTGAGTATTTTAGAAAATTCATATAGAAAGTACGCGGTCGATACTGAAGCTAACGGTAGAAATACGTAAATATCTCGAAATTCGTCTAATTAAATGACCCAATTATCAAGTTGTACGCGGTGAAAAATATATCGTCGAAAGGTTTTGGCGACGATAGCGCAGGAGAAAGGAAAATACATAGAGGACGATTGTCGAATACTACCTTGCTGTGAGTATATAAGACGAGAAGGTACTGTACACGGTGGATGGTGCAGCAGTGAAGAATAATTTTTCGCTCGTTTCTTCGCCCCGGCATTATACGAAAATTTAATCTGTCGTCTTAGGCGTTTTGTGCGGCGAAAGTTGCTGCCAACTCTACCAACAATGATTCGCGAGCATTTCTCTTGATGAATTTTAAATTAAATCTTGACAAAGCGTTTCGGTTGCGTGGAAAAATAGTTCCTTATTCTTCGTCAGGTCACCGTTTAGTCTTTGCTTGGTATAAACTCGTCAGCGTTATATACGCGATAAGCCTAAAATTAAACGTTGAATAAGGCCGCGATTACAATCGTGTATATGTAATACGTATAGTATGTAGTATGTAAGGTAGTCTAGGTACGTGTGGTAGCATAACTTGGAAATTGCAATATTATGCTACGTGTGGTGGTTGAATGGTGCAGAGTGAGGTGAGGTGATACCGTCGCGTATACAAGTAGTGTTTTGTGTGTATGGTGAAATTGTCTGCGCATATTTACGCCCATATAAACCTATTGTAATGGCGAATCATCGTTATAAGCATAACGCTAACTTCATTAAAGAACTAATTACCTCGGTATTGTAATCTTACCTATTCAATTCTACAGTAGTTGCAGTTGGTATGTGTGTGGTTGGTAATGTAAATCTGGCCAAGAAATTTTCACAAGTTATACAGGCAAATGAAGGCTGGTACCGATGAAAATTTGACGAACGTTTTCATGTGATGAGCTGTTCGTTGCTTCTAGAAAGTGATTTGTAATTTACATCTTGCTTTTTTCTTAATGTTAGTTTAGAGTGCCGTTGCTTTAACGATAGCTTTGGGAAAATTTTGTGTTCAATTTTAAAAAAATATGATTAGGTTTGAAAAAAACCTTCGGATGTATGTGCCAGGTTGAAATTTAAATACAGGGTGTTTCATAGTCGAAGTAAATCATTTCAGCTAGTGACTAGACAACACATTCCTAGTCAAGGTATGTATGTTTGCCTAGCCTTTGAGTTGCAGGGGCTGATTTACTTTGATTCAGAAAATTTTTTCCCATTCATTTCGCGTAGGTTTTTCAAGTGGGTGCAGCTCGAGAACTAAAATAGGCAGACATTTGGAATTTACACGAGAAAAAATTATTTTATCTAGATTATCATGGTGTAGTTAGTTTTTGTAATAGTAGAACAAAGAAGCAAACAGTTAATGAAGTAATGAGAAAAAGGTGTACTGAAACGGGGAATTTTTATGATTTTTGTTAAATTATTTAAGAATTTGTTCCCATGACTCATCGATTAAATTGATGTTATTGCAAGATATAAGTTTGCTCTTTTTAATATCGCAAATTCCATCTTTCTATTTCGCTTAGATGAAAAGTTATGAGCATTTAAATAATCAAAAATGATGAGAAATTGAATTTTTTTCGAAATTTTATTCCTTTTTAGGTATTTAAATGCTCATAATTTTTCATCTGAGTGAGATGGAAAAATGAATATCAAACTTTTTTCTTTCAATTACATTAATTTAATTGATGTTTCATGAGAAAAACTTTTGAACAATTCAACAAACACTATAAAATTCATGGTTTTAGTGCCACGTTTTTCACATTATTTTATCAACTTCTTGTTTCCCTGCGCTGCTGATATAAAAACTAACTACATCATGGTAATCTAGATAAAATTCTCTTTTCCCTCAAATAAATTCCACATCTCTACCTATTTTGGTCATCAAGTTGTACTTGCTTGAGAAACTTGTACGAAATTGAAAAAATATTTGTTTAGAATCAGAGCAGCGCAGCCTCTGTGGCTCATGAGCTAGGCAAACATGCATACACAGACTCTGTATGTGTTGCCTAGTCACTGGCTGAAATCAGATAACTTTAACCATGAAACACCCTGCATACGGGGTTTGCCGAGTTGAAATTTTGTTAGTAAGTGATGAACGTAACGTCCTGTTAATAGATAATTTGAAAAAAAAAAAAATATATCTCGAGCTTTGTGTCGTATTTGTGATTTGCTGATGGAAATTTTAGCCACATGCAATGCTATTAATAGTAAAAACAGAAAAAATTTCTTGGCAAGGAAAAAATATTTGATATCTTCTAAATTATAGCACAGGAGAATAAGTATTTTTGCTTACAAAAAATGGTATCGGAATTTTTGATGAAAAATGTTTAGAAGGGTGTCAATAAGCGCCACCGAAAACCTACGATCACTACCACTTTGGCTTGAGGGGGAGGGAGATGTGACCCAAATTTTGAGTTTTGCCCTACAGTCTGAAAATGAAGCAACATAGGAACAGAATTATTGTAGAATTAGATTTCTAATGAAAATTCTGTTTACGTGATACCAAACTTGACCAATTTTACGGTGGGGAGGGGGGGGGGCTTAGGAGAAGGTTCAAAAATACTTGATTTCCACCTAACATTTTTGAAATTTCAACCAACAATTTGAGAATTATGGGAATATTAACAAAATCTATTTTGGAGTCTTGAAAGACCATTAAGACTATTTTTGATCTGTCAAATATTGATTTTTTCTATGTTTTTTTTCGAACACTAAAATCATTTACTGGGCTAGATACTGACCAATATTGCTCCAATTCGGCCAATCGGCTCAATTTGGTGGCGGATTAGATATATATTAGTGGGGATGACCTTCGGTCAAAATTCAGTTCTGCCTCATTTTGGGTGAGGGGGTGCTGAAAGGCCAGAAACACAAACATTGTACCTTTTAGAGTCGATCGATAGAGAATCCAAAGCTGTATAACTTATTCAAAAATCAACCTCCTAGGCCAATTAGGAGGGGAGATATGAGGGTTTTCCCCCTTTTGATTTTAAAAAAGGGATGTTCCTCCCCTATTTCCCCACCAAAATGAGCTAGAAAATTGAAATTTTGTGTTCACATTCAGTAGGGACCCTAGATGTGCGTTTTGGTCCCTACTTTTCAGCTCCATTGCACGTCCTCATTGCTCAAAAATGTAATTGGTTGGTTTTTCTCATTTTTTGAGTTGTTTCGCATAACTTCTCCCCTAGTTGAGCTAGGAAGCTGAAATTTGGTAGGTATTTTTAGTAAGGGCTCTAGATGTGCCTTTTGCGGGTCTCGACTTCTTCGTCGTCCAAATGCATCTCCTCACAGTTCCAAATACGTGGTATTTTGGTCGCATCACCAAAAACTACTAAGTTTTACTTCTACTGCTTTCGTTGAATGTTTTATGAATGTTTCATTCGCATTTTCTGCCAAAGCTCATTCCCAATCGTAATTCTTGAATTTTTGGTGAAAATTTCTACAATTTCGGGTATGATGAAAATTAGGTCGTTTTTGAACCTCCCTCCAAGAGCAGCCTCCCTTCGAGTAAAATTGGTCAAGTTTGGTATCATTTTATCTCAATATTGCTTGGTTCTTTGACTGTGGGACAAAACTCAAATTTTGGGATTTCCACCGGAGTTGGGGTTGTAGGTTTCAGGTGATGCTTATTGACACCCTTGTAATCATTTTAATAAGCATTGAAAAGATAATATCATATTCTGATTCGATTCTATTTTCAATGAATATCTTCTCAATTAAAATGTGATTAAATAGGAATTCTGATAACATTTTTATCGCAATATATGAGCACCCCACCCCGCTGAATAAAACGTGAATTGAACAAAATTTATTTCTTGTAATTTGTTGTTAAAATACGTTGATTACTTTTCACATTGCTTTGAAAAATTACACAATTGAATTCGCATCTCGCATCGATAGTCGTTCGTTCTCGTTTTTTTATTAGGCTTACTCATATGCTTCGTCGATTATTGACGATATCACAGCCTTTACAGCCGAACCTATTTTATTAAAATACGATAAGAGTACTTTTGAGAGTTAAAAAGGCAACTTGGATTTTATCACATGGCAATAATTCCGTTCGAAATGTTCCAAAAAAAAAAAGTATTCTACGCGACTATCGATGTTGTTATGTTGAAAAAAAAAGAAAAAAAATTTCCTGTAGATAGCATTAATCATACGCTTTTCGTACAATGTATGAGATGTTTCGTCTGGTCTCGTATTTTCCCCTTCTATCTTTCCGAATCATTCGATACTTACCCAATGAGATCTGAATCAAAGTGCGAATTTTCAGATGTGAACATTTTTTCGCATTTTTTACTTTGTTGTAATGTTGTAACATTATATCAATGTACCGAAGAAAGTAGATGTTTTTGCGTATGAAAGGATACGATGGATAAAGATCTGTGAAATTTTCGCATCAACTTATCTACTTATGTACAAAAAATATCATACAATTACGAATCAGATTGTCATTTGTGATGGTGATTGTAATTAGCACTTCTACTGTCTACTGAAAGATGTAAATATGTTCAATATTTTCAAAAATTATATGCGTTTTGACTCCATTGCTGTATATTTGTAAAGGCGATGCTTTTCCGAAGTAATTTTTCTGAAGTGTTGACTACTCGAGTTGCATGAATTGGTACTCGCACAGGCAATACTCAAGTTGTGAGGGTGGAGATTCATTTTGGAAACGAATTTTTTAACGTCCAAAAGGCGCATTTGGACCACTGCTAAACATACCTGCCAAATTTTAGTCATGTAGCCGAATTGTAGAGGAAATCAGTTGAGAGACCAGCTCCCAAAAACAGGAAAAAGCTCCTACAAATTGATCACTTAAAAACTGCAAATGGGCTGAAAGTGGTCTGAAAAGTTGAAACCGTCAAAAAGTACATGTAGGACTTCTACTAAATCTACATATCAAGTTACAGTCTGTTCGCTTCATTTGGAAGCTAATTATGCCGAAAGCCAACCCTAAAAAAAGTAAAACCATCCAAAGGATTACTTTTTCAGAGCTGTAAGGGAAGTGCTATGAATTCAAAAAGTCGAAACCCTCAACAGGTAGGTGTATATGTGGGGCACAGAGTTCGGTCATAGTGTTCGCCAGATGTTTTAATATCCTGATGTTGTCCTTTCTTTGGGGCAAGACGACCCACAGTGGTCCCTGAGAAATCCTAGCTGGCCAAAATTCTGCAAATTGGGAGTACGAGGGTTTTCCGAAGCGTTGATTCTATTTTTGGAGTTATTTTAACTTTAAACCCAAAAGCTACCGAGGGGTGGAGGGGCCAAACACAAAAATTTTCAATTTTACAACTTTTTCATTCTCAAAATTTTATGTAATGGTAATTAGAGCAATGTAAAATTTTGAAAATGAAAAATTTGTCCAAGTAGTTATTCTAAATGGTGTACCTTGTAGTAGGCAACTTTTGCACCATTTTTGGTTCAATGCAAAATTTGCCTGTCTCGATTATTTGAAGGGGTTCTAAAAATTCATATCAATGCTGTCCCTTCTATAATACACGTAGGCAAAATGTGTACATGACAAAATTTGTGGGAAAAATTTCTGTCTACAAGGTCTGTCACTTGGATTCGTGATCAAATCAAAATTTTGAAACTACTCATCTGGTAAATTCCAGCTATGGAGGAAACGGAGATGTCAGACTATCAAGTTGAACTTGTATCTGCCCGTACTGCACTTCTATGTAAATACCGTTTTTTGACTAAATGACGTCTATAGCAGGGTAAAAAATTATAAAAATAAAGTTTTGCCCACAGATTACTCAACTTCGTCACATAAACCATTTTGGGCAACTTCTCGTTGTCGTTGGATGTTTGTTGTAAAATAAAGAAGGATCTTTTCACAATTCCAACCATTTTACTCGCATAGAAATAGAGGTACAGTGACGAATGTCGGTATTTTGTGATTTTTTTTTTTTTTTTTTTTTTTTTTTTTTTTTTTGTTATTTGTTTTACACGAATTCTCGACTGTAGGATAGAAATCCTCGCGGCAGTTTTAAGTGTTGCTTTTAATTATGCGCGAAATTTTACTCTTCGGAGCTTTCATTTTGTCTATTTGTAGACTTTAATGAGAATGAGTTTTGAAAAGTACGAGGTTTCCTTCGTTCTGGGCGCGAAATAAAGGGAGAAAAAAAATTTTAATTATTTTAAGCTCAATGTACCTAAAATTCCGCTGCCAAACAATGGCGATGATGTTTCAAATCGTGAAAACTTACAATATAGAATCGTTTGCATCTAACATGCTCTTAGTATCTGGTGTGCAATTGCATGAGCCATAAGTATGTACGTACACGTTCTAGGTTGACGCTAAATCGATTCTAATAAAGCTCACGTGTACGAGAATAGTTCATGAACACGTATTAAGTAAATTACATACACGAGATATTATATGTAGTAGAATTTCAGTTTATACGATCTCTTATCATCGGAGCAACGTCGCAAAGTATCGCATTGTGGTCACAATATCTAAGGTATTAACTCTCATCAATCACCCGGCGTTCGCTATTCGTACCACTTGACAGATATTAAACCGAAAAGTTACAAGATTCGGCTTTGGCAGATTCACAGGCAACTTCAACCAACCGCCAACTGAACCTTAAATAAAGTAATAGAAAAAATTCGTCTCCTCAAATAGCTGTACGACAATTTATATTACAGCGTGGAATGATGAGACGATTTGGTAGATTTGTCAGTTCGCCAGATTTGGTGTATCAAATAACAACCTAGTGAACTGCAATTATGCCCAACCAAACGAGTATATGATGAGATCTAGGATTTAATGCTCGTGTGTGCGTCGTAGTGAATTTCAGAAAGTTTTATAAAATACGTTTGATAGTGAAATGAAACCATATGCGTCTAAATTCACCGAATATATAACTGATAAATATAAATATGCGAACCAAAAAAAAAACAAACAACAAACAAACAATCAAACAGAAAAAAAAAGAGAAAACGATCCATTAAGTAAAAAGAAATTTATCGAACTTGTCACGCAATAAAAATAATAAGAGGAAATCACGGTCGTGTCTCCGTATGAAAAATGACAAATAATAGTACGAATATTCTTTTCCACTTTTTTTTTTTCTTCTACATACGCATAACCTATACGTACAGATTGGGATTTGTATGTACTCGAGCGCCAAATCAATATTGACGGTATTACGTGATTGCGAATCATATCAATAGACGAGTCGTTTCAATTTACCGTCAAACGGTGAAACGATAGATTGGATTCAATTTTCAATTTTTATCGCGGTAAAAATCGACTTTCGAGGTACCATTACATTACATTACATAAATTTGCTTTTAAATGCGTACACCAGAATTACTGATAAACATCGTATGGTAATAAACAGTATTAAAAGTTCATGGTACAGGGTGTCTAATAGGTCGCGTAATGGTGTGAAATGGTGTAAATGTTGTAGAAAATGGAAAAAAATTTCGTAAAATTAATACTTATCATGTATCGTAGGCTTAATATTGAAAAAATAGCATTTATCGATATGTTTCGAACAATAATTAAGGAATTACCGGTGCGGGGAGGGGATTGTTGATGAGATAATGGTTAATTCAACGTTGCAAAGTTATCCCCAGCAGGTTATCATTGGTTCAGCTTTAACTTTTGATATTTTGTATTTGTGCATTTTTGAAAAATATTCAAGAACATTTGCGATAGTTGTTTTCAAAGATGATTTCACCTGAAAAAATAGGTACCATTTATTTTTTATTACAAATTTCGAATCGTATAACTGACTACTACTTTCTTAACATTTTCGGGTAACAATATTACATTTTAAGACAAATAAAGTATATTTACAAATATGTGCAACTCTTTTGGAAAAATAATTACGATGTAGGCTACTTGAAATCGTGATAATTCTGAATTCTACATCCTCCTGCTCAGCTTAAAGCTCAATTTGGTCACACGGTCAACATTTATTTCACTTGAAAATAGACAGCCTAAAACCGAATATTTTCATACCCCACTTGGAATTTTTAGTAATATTGAGTTCTGCTCTTATACCACCACCACCACCACCACCACCCCCTTCCCCTTATTTCAATTCAAAATTTGTTACGCGCTGAAATTGTATTCAATTCAAAATCTGACAGCTTAAAACTTACATTTTGATAGCCCTTATGGAATTTTTAGATCGTGATCTCCTCCCTTCTCCTCCCCACACCCCATAACTCGTAATCCGAATTGGTTTTATGCTAAAAATTATGTAAAATTTGAAATGAGGGGGCTGTATAATCCATATTTCAATACCCCTCGTGGAATTTTTGAGAATTTTGAGTTTTGCTCCCTCACCCACCCCCTTTATTTAAAGCTAAAATTGACTTTACGTCAAACTTATATTCAATTCAAAATTTGACACCTTCAAACTTACATTTTGATACCTTTTATGGAATTTGGAATGATGACCCCACCCCAACTCGTAGTCCAATCCTAATTCGTCTTCTGCTAAAAATTATGTGAAATTTGAAATCAAGGGGCTTAAAACCCTATAATTCGATACCCTGCATGAAATTTTTATATTATATATTACATTGAATTAATCGTACAACTTTTTATTATTTTTTCATACGTACCTCACATCTCATCCCCCCCCCCCGCCCCTTCAACTTCCACTCAAACCGTGTTATCAGTCGTCAATGAAAACCAGGCTATTACAGTTTATTTACATACGGGGGATGAGGGGAGGGGGAAATAATGAAAATCCTTGGCTAGGATCCTAACAGAATATTATTATGGCCGTTTTTCAGCGATGTTACGTATTGGTCTTTATTATTATTCGCCTCCCCCTCTCCTCCGACTAAATCAGTTCAACATCTCCCAAATTCGGTCAATAGGCTTAGTTTGGTGGCGGATTAGATGTATATGTATAAGTGGGGATGACTTCGGGTCAACATTCAGTTTTATCCTAGTTTAAAAGTGTGGTGTTGAAGGGTGAAGATTAAAGAAAAAATGTTTTTTGAGTCAATCGGTAGAGAGTCCAAAGGTTGTTGGGAATAGGCAGCTCCACCCCTGTATTTTCTCTGAGTTGAGGTTCGGAATTGAAATTTGGTGTGCTTTCTGGGCGGTTCGACTGTTCACCATCATTACAACTTTTTGAAAATGGGCTTTTGAGCGATTTTTCATGTTTCGAATTTGTTCCTTGCATATCTCACTTGTAAATTGTGCTGGAAGGTTGAATGGGTGTTAGCTATTCACATCGATATGCATCTGTACCCTTACTACTGATTAAAAAAAAAAAGAAAAAATTGCAGAGCGCTCCTTGTTTTCATTATAGACAATTCACGCATCTCTTTAACTTTACGAAAATCAGGCTCAAAGAATAAAGCATTGCGATGATTTAAAATTTTTTTTTGCGCCAACTCTTGGAGGTGCGTGACTTCGAATGTTTTGTTTTAAAAAATCAATTTTTAGAGAGGGGTGGGCCATGGAAATGAACTTTTCAGGTATAACATTTTAATCTGAATTTGTTTTGTTATTACAAATTTTGCGCCATCTTTAATGTTTCATAATAGAAGAGAATAATTTAATTTTAGGTATTTCTATAAGTAGATTTTTGAAAATTGGTACCCAAATATTGCTCCAAGTTGAATTTTTGTATGAACCGAAAATGTAGAGAAACCTTCAAGAAAAAACTTTTACTTGAAAATTTTTTTTATAGAACCAATAGAAGGGGAGATATATGCAATTTTAAGAAAGGGGTGGATCCTCAAGAGAGGAGGAGGTGGAAAAAATCGTACCCGGGCTTATTCTTTTTTTAATACATTCTAAATTAAGAATCAATCGTCGAATTGCTTTTTGCATTTGGTGCGGACGAGAGCATTTTTTTTTTTTTTTGCAGGTAATTTGACTACACTAATTCAGCACATAAGATGACACTTTTTAATGAAAATTCCTGTAGGTTTTTGCTGTTTTTTGACCATAACGTACCCGAGTAAATTTTGGAAAAAAAAAATATATTATTTAGGGGCTTAAAATAGGTCGAAAAATCCTATTTTCAAAATTGTGCAAGACCGATTTCAGATTTTTGAAAAAACCGCTATCAAAAAATCATGGTCGAAGGGTGCAAAATCCTCCTTGGAGAGTGTCAATATTTTTCAAAATACCTTTGCTATGGAAATGTACTGGATTAAAATTTCAAAAAAATCGATGTGCTGTTGGAGCGGGAAATTTTTTTAGATATTTCTGTGCAATTTTCACCATCACGCCACCTTTCAATGGTCCTGTAACAAATATACCATATTCAGTGACCTAATAAAAATTTTTTAGTGTCATTTTAAAAATTTTACCGAAAATGTATCGTGGTGTAAAGAAAGTATTGAAGCTGGAAAATGGTAATTTGAATGGGAAAAATTGAGCGGAGATGCTGTTCATTTTTTCATGAGAAACTATTGAAAGACCCTATAAGTACACACTAGTTTTAATGAAATCGATTGGCTCAATTTTTAGAAAAAAATTCCCAACTGATATTTAGGAAA
Source organism: Ferrisia virgata (assembly GCA_900060175.1). Taxonomy (NCBI): domain Eukaryota; kingdom Metazoa; phylum Arthropoda; class Insecta; order Hemiptera; family Pseudococcidae; genus Ferrisia; species Ferrisia virgata. Next base: position 5,656 of record FIZR01027481.1, on the reverse strand, counting down.
AATTGATTTTCTCAAAAACTAGTGGAGGAGGGATTCTGAAACTTTGGTCATAAAAGTTTCTAGTTGGGACCCATCTACCATCTTAATTTTGTCTTAATATTTCACTGAGGCAATTTCACTATTCTTACCTCCCCGTGCTCTCTATGTTTTTGAAAAAAAAATTCTTTCCATAGCTAACCAAATATTGAAAAAAGAAATCTTCGTAGCCTCTTCAATTTTCAAAATAGGCATAAACTACCTAACAATAAAACCCACAATAACGTTTTTTGTTCGTCTCCACGAGTACTGCAGTTGGTTACGTTTTGGCAGACATTTCACGGGACACTCTGTATGATATTACTAAAATCTTCAGCAATGTTAGGTTGTGTATAGTGAAATTCTAAGCAAATCATATAGATACAAAATTTTGTGTTTTTTTTTATGCTCATACTTCCATCCGAATATGTAATAAGTTATAATTCTAGTATTGCTTATTCGATACTTGACTATATATCTTCCTTTTTCTGTGACCCATAACTGAAAAACTCGTCGAACTCGATGACGAATGTCGTCTATGAGCCCCATCAACATTTCCATTCTGATACATATAACTCATAAAAATAACCTAATAAGGAAAATCTCGAACTATTTTGTACTTAAGCAAATTTCGAAAAGTTTTCAAGTTTTATTCCTACAACTTGGTATATTTGTAAAATTTTTTTTTTATTTTGGAGACTTGGGAACGGTTTCATTATTTCACGGAAGATTGAAAATAGTTGGTATATATTGTTCCGTTTTTTGTTACTCGACATCCTTATACGTGTATAATTTGTGAGCCAGTAGTAACTTGGTATTCATCGAATAAAAATTTTTCATAACAGTTAAATCGTCCGATACATCGATAAATAACTGGAAACGATAGCGAATTTTACATCCTATGTTTCATAACCCTCTAAAACTTTTGTTAAAATTGTTAAGAAGTAAAAAAACTTTATTTCTTTGCTAAACAAAAAGAAAAAAAATGGTTTGGTCGAACGAAGGAAAAAAGTAGTATAGATAGATATTGTATAGCTGCACAAAAACGAAAAAAAAAAAAGACAAAAATATATTACCAAAGAAATACGTAACAAGGTAGAAGAATTTTTTCAATGAAATTTCTTTATTCACCAAGTTTAACACTATGGGCGGTGTTTAAGTTGTAAGGTTATTCTTGTCGCCAAATTTTCACAACGTTATATTGTTTTTTCATTCGGGGACAAGAAATGAATACCAAAATTTATATCAATTCGTGAAAACTTTTGCAACATTTTCAAGACTGACTAAGGTACTGTACTTTTCTTTTACAAGAACTTTTAACAGCTGCCAGCTGGGAATTTTTTTTTTTTTCATTTTAATGAAAAGAATGCGAGCTGAAACTGAAACGCGATATGTTTTTTTTTTTTTTTTAATGGTATTTCCTTCACGATTATAAATTAATGGTTTTTGAAAATTTTATTGCAATTTAAGTATTTGAATTGGAATGTAACGTGCTTATAATCACTCAAGATGAGGTTATACATATTTCCTTTAATTGAGGTAAGATTTCAATTTGAAAAGTTAAAATGTTTATTAAAAATATCTGCTTCGTGTAAGATATATATTGCAACGATTTAGCATCTCGTGCAGATGTTTCCATACGCGAATTAAATAGTTTTACGAAAAACACGACGAATTAATTTGAAATTTAAATTGCCTTCTGATAAATGGAAATGAGATCTTTACCTCTAGCAGTACATTTTATTTTTGTTTTCTCTCTGAAGTAGTATATTAGCTGTAGAGAGTATTACGAAAGCATTTCCATTTCAAGTATATCCAAAGAAAATACGTCCATCAAATGCATCGTCTGTCAAATTGACGTAATAATACTCTTTCATTTATTTAATACGATGTTGTTGTTGTTGTTAGTATCGTATGCTTAAATCTGAACAGATTCCGATAAATTACTTTTATTCTTTTAACTGAAACGATTCTGTAAACATGGATTGGAAGGAATTTAAATGTGACATTTTTCTTGTTCTTTCCAATCCCAATGTCGTCATGTTTCGATTCGAATGCGAAGAAAGTGAATTTTTTGTGCCAGTTTATGCTGAAAAAATTACTGAGTGTATTTAGTGGACAATAGTAACCTGGGCTGCGCTAAAAACTATGATGAACAGTCGAAAATTTTGAATACTAAGAATACCCATACATTGGAAAAAAATTGAAATTTATCCTGGGACAGATTTTTTACCTAAGATACGTGTGTAAATATTTCTTCTACAGAAATGATAGGTGCATCCAATAAGTGGTCGAGGTGAAATAAAATACAACTCATGTGGTAAACAATTAATAAAAACAAAAAAACAATAGATCTAAAATTGGCAAGTGGTTGATGAACTCAAAAATAACAATAGACCAAATATTTACTCCATTAAAATTCTTTTGATATGACAGATTGGACTGAACAGGTAGTCAGAAGGTTATCAATACCTCAATCAACCTTGCTTCAAAACATGTGATTTTTATCTTTTTTATGCATGATTTTGAAACTCCTGAAAAGCAAAAAAAATTCGCAAAAACTGTTTTGTTAGTCTCATGTAGTCTACTATGATACATTTATACCAAAAAATTCAAAAAAGGCGAAATTTTAAAGCTCATTTAACATCTTTTGCAAATTTTTTTCATATCATCCTTCAACTTTCGAAAAAAACCTGAAATTGAAACACCCTAGCGAGTAACTGCTTGTGATTGTGTTATTGAACATATCAAAAATCCTCAAAAATTCTGCTTTTCCATCTTCCCCTTTTAACTTCTTTTTGTGGAGCCCTGGCTTCTCGAAGTCACTTCATTGTAAAATCGCAAGTGAGGTATCAAAGGGAAGAGAAATTTTTTGAATATTGTACCTGAAATACCGACACTTTTTTTGAATCCCTAAAGAGCATGATCAGTTAAGAATGGTTAATCGACCCTTAAATGTAATTTTCAAACTATTCGGTGCAAATTGGTCTTCAAGTTTTGAGAGACAAGTAAAAATGTTGAGCCCCTACTACCGTGCTTAACTAAATTATTTTATATGAAGGGTCAGTGGTGAAGTAAGGGCTAAAATTTTTACCACTGATTTTTCAAACTTTCAGGGCACCAACTTGCACTGGAAAGTGTGTAAATTTTGGCCGGGAGCCGATTCATTACTCTTAACAGGTCATGCTCTTTGGAAAATGGCAGTTTTTCAGACTTTAGGCTCCAAAAATTAGGGATTCGAATGAATATTTTTGACCAACAAAAAATTTCAATGTTCTTTAATATCTCACTTGCGATTTTACAATAAAATCACTTTCTGGGTACAAATCTTTCATTCTGTGAAACAACTAAAGTGATTGGTAAATAAGAATCGTTCAAGTTTATACGCAAAATCATCACTAACCCGATTTTACATGTCATATTGTGAATAAAAATCAGGTTATTAAAGACTATCGACCAACGGCGGTTGGGGCAGATACCAACAAAATTCGTTTTGAAGTCCTGGACGGCCATTAAAACAATTTTTGGCCATGTTAGATGCTTATTTTTTTTTTCTCGAACATTAAAATCATTTACTTTCCTTGATACTGACCAAAATCGCTGGAATTTGGTCAATCGGCTCAGTTTGGCAGCAGATTAAATATATATGAGTGGGGATGACCTTGGGTCAAAATTCACCTCTGCCCCATTTTGGGGGAGGGGGTGCTGAGGGGTCAAAAACATAAAAATTGTTCCTTTTTAAGTCAATCGATAGAGAATTCAAAGCTGTATGAAACATCCAAAAATCAATCTCCGAAATCATTTAGGAGGGGAAATATGAGGGTTTTTCTCCTATTGACTTAAAAAAAAGAATGTTCCTCCCCTATCTCCCCAACAAAATGAGCTAGAAAATTGAAATTTTGTATGTACATTCAGTAGGGAACCTAAATGTGACTTTTGGGGAACCCGGTTTTTCAACCCCATTTCACTCTCTCACAGCCTCAAATATGTGTTTTTTTGGTCGTCTTTTCTTATTTTTTGAGTTTGTTCCTCGCATAACTTCCCACCAAATTGGACAAGCTAGTTGAAATTAAGTATGCACAGACAGTAAGGACCGTTGATGTGCCTTTTGGTGGTTTTGACTTTTTAGCCCCATCGAACCCTTCCTATCCGCTGTGCTGATTAGAAAAAAAGCATTGCTTTGCGATGCTTTTTTTCATAATTTTATAGCAAGAAATGAAAAGTAAGAAAAAATATCAATCACAATAGGTGGTTATATTTAAAAAATAATATAATTTATCTCTTTGATAAAAAAATCGGTGCGGAGATTAATCCGTCGTTGGGTAAAAAAGTGAAGAAGTTATGTTTCCCCGTTTGTAAAACAATCTGTTCAATATGGAGAGATCCCTGGCTCATCAATAAACAATGCTCGTTAATGAATAAGATGTCATGAAAATTGATTTTTAAAACATCCTATTGATTTAACGAGCTTTGCTTATTGATAAGCCAGGGATCTCTTCAAAATGAACAAACCCTAAAAGTACTGTTATGAGTAATGTTTTTGAGAAATTAATCTAAAAATTTACAAAACTGAATTAAAATAATTAAATGAAAAAAGTTGAATTGTTTGAAAATAAAACAAATTAAAAAACTAAAAATGAAAAAACAGAACTAAAGTGGATATGTCTTAAAGTTGGGATTAAATTTCTGAAAACCTGACGCACAGTAGTCCACCAGCAACAAGTTTGGTTAAAGCTACACTTTTTTCATGATTTTAGGCGTTTTAAAATATTTATGTCGTCTCAGTTACCATGCTTAACGAATGGATTTTTGTATCATGTGCTATAAAATGTTCAACAACATCTAATCGAAAATTTATGTTCAAGGTCCCAAAAAAAACGTCTACTTTGGGGGACAGCATTAAAATCTCATTTAAATATTTGAATTTTTAATTTTGGAGCTTTTTTGGGCTGTTTTAATGCGGTCAAATTTAAAGATAGACCAAAATTTTACATTCACTGACCTAAATAGCATATATTTCGATAGTCACAGTGACATCTCACTCAAATGCTTGAATTTTTAATTTTGCGGCGCGTTGAAGCCCTAATGCAGCGAAATTGAAAAATTGACCAAAAAGTCGTGTTCGATGATCCGAGAAAAAAAATGTACATCGATAGGTCGCATTGGAATCTTATTTAAATACTTGAATTCTTTATTTTGGGATCCATTTGGGGGCTTTAATAGGGTTAAATTTCAAAATTAGCCAAAAATTCGTTTTCAGCGAATCACAGAACCCAAGATATCATCCGGAAATTGAAGCGATCGATCAATTGGATTTTTGTCTAGTAAAAACTCGCTGGTGGATCACTGTGTGGCGTTTTTGATCTTCGATTTGAAGTTTTTGATCGAGAACTCGTGATGATAGATGATTGTATAATTTTTTTTTTTCTTAACGCCATGTTCTGCAACGGGGGCCAGAGGCGTATTGAAGGAATAGTTGTTTAAAGAAGGGGTTTTAGTCTTGTTTTGGTCACAAAGGATAGTAGATTTTGAATTTTTTGACGATCATCAGCCAGGACTTTTACAGGATCGTTTGATGTAAGATATAGGATTCTTTCTCGGTGATACTTGGGACATTCGAAGAGTATATGAGTTATGGTGA
>FIZR01027478.1:0-17283 GCA_900060175.1 Ferrisia virgata | reverse complement strand
AAAAAAACAATATTTTAACGCAAAAAAAAAAAAAAAAAAAAAAAAAAGTACAAACCAAACTAATTTTATACCCGCATGCTCCATCGAAATACATTGCTTGTTGTTTAATAATATCAATAATTCCTTTCGTTTCATTTCCTAATCCGATTGGTATTTGTATAAAAGCTGCATTATGACCCATTTTTGACCTAAATTAAAATACTAATCCAACACCATAAATGAAAATCATGAAAACAGTATATGAAACAACACCTACCTAATTTGAGAAAGAACTCTTTTATGATCGGCTCCTAAACGATCTAATTTATTAATAAATGCTAAACAAGGAACATTATATCTTTTCATTTGTCTATTAACAGTCAACGTTTGACTTTGAACACCACCTACAGCGCATAATACTAAAATTGCCCCATCCAGAATTCTTAAAGCTCGTTCTACCTCAATAGTAAAATCAACGTGACCTACAACATTCTTTATATTAAAATCCAATTTCATATTGAGTGAAATACTTGGAAATATAAATAAAAATGTTACCTGGTGTATCAATAATATTAATATTGTGATCCTTCCACAATGTATAGGTAGCAGCTGACTGAATGGTTATTCCGCGTTGTCTTTCCAATTCCATCGAATCCATTGTAGCTCCAACGTTATCCTTACCTCTTACCTACAGAACGAACAAATAAATGAACTCCGACACGCAGAATTACAGAATACAGAAAAACACATACCTCGTGCATTTCGCTTATTCTACCGGTATAGAAAAGGATTCTCTCGGTGAGCGTTGTTTTACCGGAATCAATATGGGCTGAGATACCGATATTTCGAATGTGTTCATTATCTTTGTGCTCAGTAAACTTTTTCGCAACAAAACGTTTGCTTTCTTTTTGCTGTAAATGTATATATTTTATAATTAGTGAAGCATAAAATAGACAATTTTTCGAAAAAATTAATAATCCTATGATGAAATACTCACAACTGATAACAGGTCTTTCGCTCGTAAAAACTTCCGTAATTGTTTAGGTAAATCGTGAAGTAGTGCCATTTCCGAGTTTCATATAATCAGATTATCGACTAAACTACAGTAAACTGGTAAAATTACACTCTTCACGAGAAAAAAAGTTGAAATTTACCAAAAAATTTGTTTTAAAATTGAAATGGAAATGAGAATCAAAGAAGTCGAAAAGCACGAGTGAATTCAGTGTTGTTACATCTTGAAATGAAAATTGAGTTATCATCATTACATACATTAATTTGATGTCTCACCAATCTCCTCACTGTTTTTGAAGATTTAAAAAGGTGTTCTAGTGGTTCGTGGTTGTCACAATTGCATTTTCTTTAAAAAATGAGGCTGATGAACAATGGACTGGTACAATTTTGATTATTTATTTATAAAAATGAATAGTTTTCAGATTTGTCAGAAAATTAAATCAAACTAATTCACAATGAATTAAAGAGGATCTGAACACTCTAAGAAAAATGAGCGAAATAAGCTTAGAAGACAGAGCAGTTATTTTAGAATTTAGACCTACTTACTCAGGTACCTGCAAAATAGCTTCAAGTTTTCATAAACTAGTTGTGAAAATTTAAGGATGCAGATAATAATTATTATTGTGGAAGAATATTAAGAAATTTTTATTTTATTATATGATGCCATTTTCATTCTTTTAAGTTTTGACATTGACATATATCTCATACCATAAGTACCTATTTGAACCAATTGATGAAGACTTGAAGGTTATACAAAAATGTACTACAGCAAATAGAACAGAAGAAAAGCATTCGCAATTAAATCAATAAAATATTGTGATGAAAACTTTTTACTATAACTTTTATAAGTAATCATTATACAAAGTTCAAAAAATAGTCTTGCTGCGACGTTGCTATTTTCTAGGACTGCTGACCGAAATTATAGATTTTCAAGAATGATGATTACTTACCGATTAAATCACCAATACGTACAATACAGAAAATTTTTATAAACCATTCGAAATTGAAAACATAACAAAATACGTACTGTTATGCATTAAAAATATGAGGCGTTCTTTTAAAGAACAACCATAGTCCAAAATTACAAATTTTTTCATTTTAATTTTTTCTAGAAAATTTTACGAAGGAAAATACAACGTTTATAATTTCCACATTTTAAAAACCACAAATCTGAATGCTTTTGTTTAAAAAACAAGCATAGTCCATGCATGGTGCATTCTTATTGATCAACTACAGACTATGGTTGCTTTTTAAAAAAAATAATGATTCGTGGAAAATCTTTTTTATCATCGATTAGTACGCTTTTTGCTCAAAAAATGCAATAATAGTTAATCGAATGATTGTTGTTTTGTGTAAAAAAACAGTCATAGTCCAGTGCATATATTATTTTTTTAAATCTGATTTTTGCAGTTGGTATAAAGAAAATAGTGTGATTACTCCGATTAAATTTATCATTTTTTTAATTTTTGAAATTGATCGATACTTACTGAACAGAATTTTTGACTCTTCATCGAATATAAGAACATTATTTTGCTCTATTGTGAAATTTCATTTTTGGATTAAGGTTGTTCTTAAAAGAACACCTCATACGTTAAAATTAAAACTTTGAATTTAAATTACGACGAGTACATAATCCCAGCGTTTTATGCTATATCATTTTATAAAGGAAAATAAGAATCCATATTTTCCTATAATTCATAATTCCACTACTTTAATATATTTTCGTATTTTATCTAGCAAAAATTTTTCGTTGAATTTTCTTATAACAACTACAATATGCTTTTGGCTTCAACTGCTAACAATTTATAAACCAACCACTTCAAAAAAAAAGTGCAAACTGTTACACATTCACAATTCACATCATATATGTAAGTACATACGTTTGCTTGACATCAAATTGTAGGTGGTAAGATTAATAAATCATTGAGAAAAAAAACTGTGCCAAAAGATGTACAGATTTTACGAATCGATGAACGAGACAGAAATATTCTAAGAATCATTGAAATCGGTACAGTGAATTAGAAGCGAAATGCTTCCAGATAAAAATCAGCTAATACACTTGCCAAGATAATTAAAACGTTAAACCTTATTGGCAGTCGATCACACAATAAGTATTTTTAAATTACATTTAAACAAACTGAAAAAAATTACCACACATTTTGTTTTTACCGGAACAATTTAATTATTAACGTGCACATATGTGGAGGTTTTCGCGGTCCTAACGTAATATAATGTAAAATTTTAATAATCGTTTGCTTTTGCTCGAATACAAATGTAAAAGTATTTTTTACGACGTGAAAAAAAAAAATGCAAACATGGAAAAATTCAATTCGCTGATAATCCGTTACAATTCTCGTTTCAACGAAACTAATTCGAATCAAGGATGGAAAGTATCAAAATCTCAAATTGCTGGCAAAGGTATACTAGCGACTAGAAATTTCAATCCTGGTGATATTATATTTGTAGATTATCCTTTAATAACGGGCCCTCGTTCTATTCCCGATCAACAGCCAATGTGTGTAGTATGTTACAAAAGTGAAAATTTAAAATTATGCTCTAAAGGCTGCTTTTTGAATGTTTGTAATCAGTGTGTAAATAACAACGAACATGTTTTTGAATGTGAATATTTAAGAAAACTGCGATATAAAGATGAAAACGAAAGTGAAAAAAAAATATTACGAGTTCTGACCCCACTGCGATGTTTAACGTTCAACAATATGAAGAAGGAAATTGTTAATCATCTGCATGAAATTAATGGTCCTTGTCAAGGTCTGGAGGTAAGTATCAAAACTACAAGGAATATTTCACATTATAGTACGTATATCGCCGTGATGCCTTTTCTATTACCCTGAATTAGTTTTCATTTCACTAATAATAGGTACCTATTTGATTCCGGTAAGGTAATGAAATTTTCACCATAGATATCTAATCAAACTAACATAGGGCCGGATCAAACAGAATTCATAAAGATTTTATAATTATTTCAAACCTCCGCTAATTAATATTAATTACCTTCTTAGTCACTGCGGATAGTTTAACCTCGCAAAATTCACTATATCTGTTTACCACATTAAGAAATGCATTTCATTTGCAGGTGGAACTGTTGAAGAGACTGACGATTTTGAAAATTCCCCCACAGGATGAAAGTTTCATGCGTCAATGTTGTAGCATATTGGATGCAAATGCTTACGAAATCCAGTTACCCGATAAACGTGGAAGCATACGAGGATTATATGCGATGGCTTCTGTAATGAATCATTCATGTACACCGAACACTTGTCATAATTTCACAAGTGACTACCAAATGATAATTAAAGCTACTAAAGAAATTCAAGCTGGTACAGAAATTACCAGTACTTACGCTCCTCTGCTGCTTGGCACCCCTGCAAGAAGACATTTCCTTAATAAATCGAAACATTTTGAATGCAAATGTTCTAGATGTAATGATCCCACAGTAAGTATTAATCTTCGAATGAACCTCGGATTAACAATAAAATAGCAAAAAATCGATCTTTCCTTTACAGCTTGCAATTTCATCAACTGTTATTAATACAGGCACTATAATTGATTGCGTCATCCACATTCTTTCAGTAATTGAAATTTGCTGTTCTTCGTGTCTGTGTACTTACTTACTTTGTATTTTTCACTTATGCAAAAAACCGACTTCTTAAATCATACCTTAATGCTCTTCGAAAAGAACGTATTTTTAACTTTATTTCTAAGTAGGTACATGAGTGACGAGTCGACATTCCTTTTCAAGTGCAGCACTAGTGCGTATCTTACATTAGCTCACCAAGCTTCGTTTTTTGAGTAAATGCTACAATATTTTGAGCTTAAAAAAACTATTGAGCTGATAAAGACATTTTCGTTGTTTGTACGTACATATGAACGAATCAATGCAGCTTATCCAGCTTATTAATTTCACTCAAGTACATGTATTGTACATATCCAAAAAATATGAGCATATCTTTATCATTCTTACACCTACATATGTATGTACATGTGCATTATTCAACCTCGTACCTAATTATGAACAATACGAAAAAATGATGTAATCACAATAGCTAAAAAATAAGCATGCACGTACATACATACCAAGAACATACATATGTATATGTTTACTATCGCGTAATACAATACTAACCGCAAACAAAATTCGATATTTTCAACATTTCAATACATCGCTACGTATGTTTTCTTATTTTAGGAATATGGAACCTGCTTATCAGCACTAAAATGTAGAAAGTCGTCGTGCGATGGTATTTTACTACCGGACGAACCTTCACATACCTATACAACGTGGTCTTGTCGTAAATGCAATTCTTTTTTGGTTGCCGACAAAATAGCAGTTTTGCAGAATGTGATTGCAAATGAAATATCGAAGCTAGATACGAGATTTCCGGCAGAGATAATAAGCTTTGTAAATACAAATAAGCTGGTGGCAACATCACATCACGCTATAGTTCAATTCAAGTACATTTTGTTAAGTATCATCGGATACTCTGATGGTTTTTCATGGTCAGGTGAGGAATACTCTAGATCAAAAATTATTAAACCTAGCTGGTCAGTATAAAATTTCCTTTGGCGAAGAGAACCTATAACCTAATACACATTCCTGTCTAATCCCAAAAAGGGGCGGGGACAACATATCACTTGAATTTTACGAGTACATACAAGTAATCGAGATTCGATCTTATCGCTTGAATATTATGCTTACAGAACTACCAGATCATTTACTTCAATTTAAGAAGGCAATTTGTTTAGAAATATTGGAAATTGTCAAAAGATTATCTCTGGAAGAGTGTCAAATTAAAGGTAAACTTTATTTTTTTTTTCAACAGCCCTTAGATGTATCTATACCTGAAATTGTGTAGCAATGAAAAATTCAAAGAATCGATGTTGTAATCTTTCAGAGGTTTGCTCATTCGAATTACAAGAAACTGATAAAGAATTGCAACGAAGAATACAAAATTTCGGATCGATAAATCCAAGTACGAATAATGAAATGAATATTGGAAGTAACTAAATAAAATTCCACGTATTTAGTTTTTAGTCATTTCTAAATATGTGATGTTACCTAAAAGATATTTTCTTTTAAGCCAGAATAAATTGACTGAATGAAATAAGTTCAAATTCCTTCAACGAAAAAATTTGGGAATGTGATGTAATATATCATATTTGTATCTTTACAGATCCTGTACATTTCAATATAATGACTACAATGCACTCACACATTACGTACAGGTATACCCATAAATTGAAAATATTAAATGCTTAAGTTGATACCTCTTTTAAATAAGTATCTAATATGAAGGAGACGATACTTAACAATTGTTGTATATTTTTCTAAAAAAAAGTTTAATCAGTACGTTTTATTTATATGTACGTAAACACGAAGATAAAAGCTTTAAAATTAAAACTATCGTAATAGTCGATTGTCGAATTAGACTTTTGGTTCCTTTAATAACCGGTTATGCGTTTGAAATAAATGTGATAGATTGATAGCATTATCGTGTTTCTCTCGTCAATTTTTATACGTGGGTAGGTAAGTGTAAGTGCTATCATTACCGCAAAGATCAATGAAATCAAGTCATACCTTTTTTTAAAAATGACGTGATCTCGGATATCTTTCGTACTTTCTTCCGAAAGTAAGTATATATAAACATGTACAAAAGCTAATGCGCTACAGATGAAATAAGTCGTGAACGTTCCTGTATGAAAAAGTAACGCTTGAGGCTTGATTGTTGTTGATAGTATAATACCAACATTCGCGCGCCCTTCAACTAGTTGATTACTTGAATTAAATTTAAGCGGTTGTAATTCATTCGGTAATTGTCACTTGTGCTGATCGTTCATCACGTTGGTGCGTTCTCTGTTTGAAATATTTATAAAAATTTTTGAAAATGCCGCGCCTTAACTCAATCATCCCCGATTTCTCTGCCGATACTACTTTCGGTAAAATTAATTTCTACGATTATGCCGGAGATTCGTAAGTATTTTAGATTTTTAAATAAAAATTTACTCACATACGTAGCTGTTAACAAAATACAATCAAACGTTTTTCGCTTCCAGGTGGATTGTTTTATTTTCCCATCCGATGGATTTCACTCCCGTCTGCACAACGGAATTAGGCAGAATGGCAGTGCATGAGCACGAATTCAAGAAAAGAAATGTCAAACTGATCGCCTTATCATGTGATGATGTCTGTAGCCATAGTAACTGGGTCAATGTAAGTATTTCTAATTAACTAATTATCATATAAAATTGGATCGCCCTTGTAATTCCAGTATTCATAGGTTGGATACTTTATAAAATGTGTTGTCTATGTTTGTTCGTAAACGTACTATGCAAATGGCTCGTTTTTAAATTTGAGACGATTACACTTTAACCAGCGTAAAAATTAAAAAAAAAAAAAAAAAAAAAAAAAAAAAAAAAAAAGTCGTTGTTCACAAACATACAGGTGCGAAGTTCTCCACAAATAAGGAGCAAAGTGCTCACTTCAGCTATGACGGTAAACCACTGCAATCCAGGTTCATTGCCAACAATAATACCGTTTCTCCGACTAACCATGCCTATAAGATGACCTTGACTTTCTACAGGTGCTATGATTTCTACATTCATAATCGGTTCTAATAACTGCCAGCGAGCATTTCGATAAACTATAACAATTAAATGAAAAAATTACATCGTACAAAAAAGCATCGTTAATCTTTAGACGATCACTTACGATCCTTCATAGCTCCTTCTGTAGCGAGCTGAAAAGCAAGATCGGACGAATCAACACAATGGTTATCACCATCTTGGAGTCTGAATCGTACACCAGATATTCTACTGCCTGTTAGGGGGCCTCCAGCTTCGCACATTCTAATAAATTCTTTCATAATGGCGGGAACGTAGCATTTAGGCACATTTGGACCGGATGTTTCATCGACAAAATCGATTTTAGTATTATATTCCACTGGCAAAGGCTATGCGAAAAAAATAATGGAATGAGCGAGCGATTCCAACAACGGCGCAGTATACGTAACATTGGAAAAATTTTAAAACTAAGGTTTACTTCTAAGATTCCGATGACACGAGCGTACTGTCCGGCGCCACCAGATTGCTTTTTGTGGAAATAATCGTACTCGCAGGCCTCCATAATCATTTCTCTGAACGATACTTTCGGTTTACCCAAAGTCACAGGACAACCATATTCTCTTTCCATGCGCTGCAAAAAAAATATTTCCATACAATTAGCAGGGTTGATGTTACTTACATAACCTCAAAACAATTTCGGAAACAAATTCTTCTCACTTGAGCATAGATATCTAAATGTAACTCTCCCATTCCCGAAACAACGGTTTCTTTACTCTCAGTATCGTATCTGAAGTGAAAAGTTGGGTCTTCCTTGGTAAATCTTTGAATCGCTTTGGCAAAACTTTCTCGATCTTTGCTATTGTTCACTTTAATTGACATGGAAAGCACAGGATCGGGGACAAACATAGATTCCTAAAAATTGAAGAACAACGATTAAAATAACTTTTCGCCGTACATTGAACATTATGAGACAAATCAAAATTACCATGGTTAAATGCAATTTTTTATCGTTAACGAATGTATCTCCGCTATTACAATCCAAGCCAAATGTAGCAAAAATATCGCCGGCTCTGACTTCATCAACGTCTTCCATTTCATTTGCATGCAATCGAACCAGCCGAGACAATTTCGTCTTTTGTACAGAAAAAAGTACCGTAATTAAAATTTCTTGCATTAATTTTTGCAAAATCATCAGCCATTTTTGCATACCTTTTTTCCAGAACGAGCATTATAAATTGTATCACCCCTGGCAATAGCTCCTTGATAACAACGCATATAAGTCAACTGTCCAAAACGGCCGGCTTCTAATTTAAATGCCAACGACAGAAATGGATTATCTTTAGTTCTAGCCGGATTTAATATCACTTTTTCTGACTCTTTCCTTTAGGAATATCAATCAACGTAAACAAGCTTACACATGGTTACATCAAATTAAAAAAAAAATTTCATCAAATGACTTCTTCACATACGTAACAGGATTTTCTCTAAGAGCGTAATTTTCAACTTCATGAGGACATGGTAGGTAGTGTAACACAGAATCGAGTAGTGGTTGTACACCCTTATTTTTCAACGCTGTCCCGACTAACACCGGTACAAACTGACGTTTTAGACATGATCGTCTGATTGCAGCCATTATATCTTTTTCAGTAGGTATTTTCTCCTCTGAAAAATAACTGAAGGTAAAAACCTGATAATATCAATTGAGTTACTTAAATAGCATAACAAACCTATGAACATTTCACCCAATTTTTCATCCGAGCTCGCAACATGTTCAATAAGTTCGCTTTTTACATCTAGAGCTTCGCTGCGATATTCTTTGGGAATCTCTTCAATTCGAACTATTTCTCTTTAATACAAAACAGCATATTTTAACGCAAAAAAAAAAAAAAAAAAAAAAAAAAAAAAATACTTAGTATATATTTCGTAACACCCAGTACCTCTCAGTCCGCTTGATAAATATTTAAATAGCTTGGTTTTTTTTTTTTTTTTTTCATTATTATTATTATGGTCATAATAAAAGATCACCATGTGTGTATTATATCATCCATCTATTGTACACACGTGAGTATAACAAGCATGACTCTTTATTGGTGAGATAATTATTTCGGAAGGTACGGTGCATGTCAGTGAAATCCAAATCTCTGGTTAAATTCAGTAGCGGTTTGAAACATTACTTGATCGTACGTTTTAATCGTCTTGTGTGTGAGCAGATAGGCCATCATTTTACGTATTTCGTATACCGACTATCGGGTAAGTTTAATCGTTAAACAATATTTTATTTATCGAATGAATCGATTTTTTTTTTTTTTTTTTTTTTTTCGAGATACATATAATCAACTACGTACTTGTCGAATCGAAACATATTTCTTCGTAATTGTAAACTCCGCGTTAAAACTTTCCAGCTGTTTACTTCGTATAGTTTACTTTTGTTTTCATTTCACTTTGTGAAAAATCCTTTTTCCATTTTTCATCTGCAATAAAAATACCACGTAATTTAAAAAAAAATGGCTGCGCAAAATTTTCTTAAATAAAAATATCAATAAACATATATATATATTTTTTTTTCAATTCGACAAAAATAACCAGTTATGAACTTGAAAAAAAATTTAATATATTAATTATAATTTAAAAAAAAAAAAAAAAACCAATTATGAGTAAATATTGTGCACATCGAGAGAAAGTACTTGCATCTCAGGTAAATAAACTATTTGCATTATAGAAAATAAATGAACCTAAATTATATAATAATGAAGCATAAATATCGCACGTTTAGCTTTCCTTCGTTAAATGAAAAATTAATAATAATTTGATAACGTAATTCTGTTCGCGTGAAAAAAAATCGATAAATACATACTTTGTTCACGATAGGTTCAAAAGAAGATATTCATTAGGTAACAGAGTGTTCTGCAAATAATTATCGATTTACCTGTTGTATCTTTTGAGTAAAGATGGATTTGGATTCGAAAACATTCAAAGAATTCGGTTACGCTGCCATCGATTATGTGGCTAATTATATCGATACCATTCGAGAAAGGTAAGTGACAAAGCTCTCTCGAGCAAATGATTTTCATTATGAAATTGCAATGTCTCTTCGAATCTTTTATTATGAACGGCTTTAATCGGATACTGTAACGTAGGTCGGTATTACCTGGCGTACAGCCTGGATATTTGAGCGAATTGATACCGCACGAAATACCAGAGGAAGGAGAGCCATGGACAAAATTGTTAGAAGATACGGAAAAGTACATCATGCCCGGAGTAAGTATTTAGAATTTAATTAATCGAAATCTTCAGTATGTATTCCCAAGAATGTTAAACCTTTAAAGAGAGATTGAGTTGTCATCGAGGTACCGAAATAAAATAAAATTTTTTGATCTCGTCAATTTTTCGTATACTTGACATACTTTGAATTGAAATCCATCCTCTAGCTTGATTGTGAGGGGTTGCTCGAATTCCCAAATTTAGGGCTATTTCTGAAAATAACGAATTATTTTTTCTTTCAATCTAAAATTACAAATTTCAAATTTATTCGAGTACAGCGCCTGCTAGAAAAAAATTACGTATGAGCAGTGATTGTGGAGAATAAAATTTTCAATCGATAACATTTCCTTAAATTTGTACTGAGGTCAACTCTTCGTAGTATAATCGAGATTTACTCGTATTTTCAAGATATGAAAAAAAAAAACAAAGATTATGAAGCATGACAAAAAAAATTCCCAAAACTTGAAATTATGGTACGAAAATTTAGTCAAAATTACAAATTGTTTATCACAGAAAAACTTTCAGGGCATATTATCGATTGCAAATTTTCCTCACTACAAAATGATTCAGCTTCGTTCTAAAATATTTCAGTTTTTGGTAGAACTGACTGAGAAAAAAAAATTCAGCCTAATTTAAATGAAATATTATAATTATGTGAATTGAAAAAAGCATCGCTAATCAGTGGTAGTTGGGAGGGGGAGGGGGGTACAATTGGGCTAAAACGTCGAAACCAGTAAAAGGCAAATCTAGGACCTATATTAAATTGACATACCAAATTTCAACCTCCTCGACCAATTTGAAGTGGGAGGAGAGGGGGGGGAAGATGAGCGAGGAATAAACTCAAAAAATGAGAAAACCCCTACAAAAAACAACGTATTTGGGATTGTGAGAGGGGTAATGAGGCTGAAAAGTGGACACCCTCAAAAGGCACATTTAGGACCCGTACTAAATCTGCCTATCAAATTTCAACTTCCTAGCTCAATTTGGAGGGGAGATTGTGCGAGGAAAAACCTCAAAAAATTAGAAAAATTAACTAAAAACTACATTTTTGGCGCTGTAAGGGGTTAAAATTAGGCTGAAGAGTCGATATCCCCAAAAGGCACATCTATGATCCCTACCAAGTCTACATACCAAATTTCAACTTCGTGGCTCAATTTACAGGGGAGATAAGGAAGGAAGGAACAGCCGTTTTTCAAGGTGAAAAAGGGGGAACCTCCTCACATCTCTCCTCCTAATTAGCCTAGGGAGCTGATTTTTGAAAATGTTATACAACTTTTGATTCTCTGTCGATTGGCATAAAAAAGAGCAATTTTTGCGACTTTTGCCCCTCAGTACTGCCGCTCCCAAATTAGGTATAACTAAATTTTCACCCAAGGTTCATCTCAATTTAAAAATATCAAATCCCTCACCAATTCATGTTTATTGCTCAAATTTGAACGATTTTGTTCGGTATCGAGCTGAGCAATTAATTTTAGTCTTCAGGAAAAAAGTAAAATAAAATAAAAAAATCCCACACATACCAAAATTGGTCCTAATGGTTTTCTAGGACCCTAAAACGGATTTTCTTGATATTCCCCCTCCCCCTCATCCACCGCAGATCAATAGACTGTAAGGGCCTGATTTTCATTAACAATATGACATGGAAAATCAGGCTAAAAAAGGTCACGTACACAAGGTACCTATTTGTTTTTGGTAAGCAACAAAGGGGAGCTCAAAGTTTATCATGGTAGCAGAGCGAAAATTTTTTCAAAAAAATAGAGAATTCAACTATATCATACCGTAGTAATTATTATTTGCTACAAAAAATCTTCAGTAAACATTTTGCCTACGGCCATTATTTAAGGAGCAAAGCGGTTTCAAAAATCATCACATTTGCAAAATGATAAAATATCTGAATTTTCAAAGTCGTTCAGTTCCTTAAATAATTGATATAGGCAAAATATGCATTGAAGAATTTTTGCGTAAAATGAGGAGTACTACCACCAAGCATAATTTGAAATTTTCCATATTTAAAAAAAAATTTAGCTCCGCTACCATTGCAAACTTTAAATATGGCTGATCCCTCAACAAGAGCAGATAATTGCCATGTGCATATAACCTTTTTTTGCCTGTCAAGTGTGGAACCATCTTCTGGTGAGATATTGCGAAACGAAGCCGAACCACGCTGTATAATTAAATTTCTATGCAATTTTTTTTATAAACAGCACCGTTATCAAGTAAATTATTTTACAAAAAAATTCATGAATCTAATTTACAGAATAATGATTTTCCTCCAGAAACAATTGAGTTATTTTTATCAACACCTGCCGCAGGAGTCATGGAAACGTAAATAGGCGTTAGCATAGATTGATAGTAGACATAAACGTAAATTCAATGTACCCATTCGAATCCCAAATTTCTCCATGGGTGGCGTCGAACTGATATCTAAATATCGAACAAATGAGCAATTTCAAAATTTTGATCCAATCACCAATCTAAGCAGTGGACTTCGTAGATAGAAATTTTTCCTACAAATTTTGTCATGTACATATTTTGTCTATCTCCATTATTGAAGGGGCTGCATTAGTTTGAATTTTATTAGGTCCTTCAAATAATCAAGATAGGTAAATTTTGTACACCACCACAAAAAATCTACTATTCAAAACTATGGTTTAGATAAATTTCTCGCTCTTAAAATCTAACACGGGATGGCTAGAGCAAGGCAAAATTTTGAAAAAAAAAAATTTATCCAAATCGTGGATTTTAAATAGTGAGCCTTGTAATAGGCAACTTTTGCAGCAGTTTCGATGATATACAAAATTTGCCTATCTTGGTTATTTGAAGGGGTAATGAACTTCAAACTAATGCTGCCCCTTTGATAAAGGTGATAGGCAAAATATGTACACGACAAAAATTATAGGAAAAATGTTTGCCAACAAGGTCTGCTACTTGGATTAATAATCGGATCAAAATTTTGAAATTGCTCATTTGTTTAATTTTTAGATACCGATCTTTCCACGACTCCTGCGATAGGTTAAGATACTTTAAGCAAAGAAGGCACTAGATTCACTTACAGACGACAACAACGACAACAACGACAACAACAACAACTCGGCAAAAACTATAAATAGTCTATTATGGAAATAGGTTATTTATGAATTCATCCGTAAAATAAATAACACAAATTATATCGCGATAATTCATTTTAATATAAATATATATTCTCAGCAACAATTACCTCTCTCCCTCTATTCCTCACTCCTTACCTAATACAAAATAATTCCGCATTCAACGTAATTCGTAATTTAATAAAATAATTTCCAACCGTTATTATCGTTATAACCAAATATTACCTCGTTATAGATCGCCCATTGGCAGTCTCCACAATTCCATGCCTTCTTTCCGACAGGAAGTAGTTACCCATCTATGATCGGAGAGCTCATAAGCGCCGCAGTCGGAGTGATTGGTTTGCACTGGGTGAGATTTGCATCTCCCTTTAATTACACACATTTGTCTCGACACTTTTAACAATGAATTGCTGCACTTCACCAGGGAGCAAGTCCAGCGTGTACCGAATTAGAAGTAATGATGATGAACTGGCTGGGAAAACTGATCAACCTACCTAAAGAATTCCTTAACTGTTCGTCCGGTCCAGGAGGAGGAATAATACAGGTAACGCGCACTGTTGTCAATGCAACTTGGGAAATTTTTAATCAAATTTATTCGATCATTTTTTTAGGGATCGGCTAGCGAAACAACTCTTTTATGTTTATTGGCAGCTAAATCAAAAACAATTAAACGGATAAAGAAGCTACGCCCAGACATGAGCGAAAGTGAAATATCTGGCAGATTGGTAGCATACACTTCGGGTAAATAACTGAAAATTTTACCATTATCGTAGATTTTTCGTAGAATAAAATTATCAACGTGAATTCTACAGATCAAGCGAATTCGAGCGTGGAAAAAGCTGGTACTTTGGGATCAATAAAAATGAAACTCTTACCTACCGATAAAGATGGAAAATTACAATCGGAGACATTTATACAGGCTTTAGAAAATGATTGTAACCAAGGTCTATTTCCATGTTACGTAAGAATCATCATTGTTTCTTTCAAACATCGCTCGGACATATGTTTTGAAAAATCTTCATTCATTCATATTCGTTTTTATAACCTTCTTTCAGATGGTAGCCACTTTAGGATCGACTGGTATCTGTATATCGGATGAGCTCCAAATTATAGGACCTTTGTGCGAAAAATACAACGTATGGTTACATGTAGACGCTGCTTATGCTGGTAATAATAAAAATAATTTCCGTCAAATTCTATTCAGGATCAAATTATCATACAAAACTGGCTGTTCACAGGTGCTGCTTTAGTACTTCCCGAATACCATTACCTTTTGAATGGAGTCGAGCATGCCAATTCGTTCAATTTCAATCCTCACAAATGGCTCTTGGTGAACTTCGATTGTTCTGCTCTTTGGTAAAACATTAAATCTACCCAAACAACTGATAACGTTCAACAAGCCACCTTTGACCATTATCTAATTTCAGGGTAAAAAACGCCAACGATCTTACCGATGCATTGGTAGTAGAACGAATCTATTTAAAAGATAACGAAAACATTAACACGCAATTACCGGAATACAGAGTAAACATTTTCAATTCTTTACTCTTCCTTTGCAAACATACCACTTTACCATACAAACGTATGGATTTCTAAATTTTCCTACAGAACTGGCAAATACCTTTAGGCAGACGATTCCGCTCACTGAAACTTTGGTTCACATTAAAATCATACGGTAAAAAAGGCCTACAAGCGTTCATTCGTAATCACACAAACCTGGCCAACCTCTTCACCACATTAGTCGAAAAAGATACTCGATTTGAACTCGCCTGTCCAACCAGAATGGGTCTAGTCTGCTTCCGACTCAAGGTAAATATTTGAAAAATGTAAAAAAAAAAAAAAATGTTGCAACGTTTATAAAAAACCAACAACATAGTAACATTTATTCATATCACAATTTGGAAAATTTAGATTAAAATCTAATCCGATAATTTTATTCGTGAATTGTAGGGCGACAACAAGCTAACCGAAGAATTACATAATAGGCTAATGATCAGAAGGAATATATATACTATTGTGGCCACCGTAAATGGACAGCTCATAATACGTTTTGTAGTTTGTAGCCGATTGACAACAGAGGCGGATATTAATTACGCCTGGAACGAAATCAGTTCAGAAGCTGATCAGTTATTGGCTGCTGATAAACCCCGACAAAATGGTCATTCGCATAATTGTGCAGACCTGAATGGAAACGGACACGTTTGAATTCTATCGTTAGTTTATTGTCACTCATTCGACATATAGTAAACTTATATGTATAAAGTTGTACATACATCATAAATTTTAAAGGGAACTTGAAACCAAATTATTTCAATAGCGAAACGTAAAAAATACGAAATGAAAGAAATTTAACTACGGAAAATGTAAGAAATCTTTTACGAACGCATTACAGAAGCTTACGAAAACATTACCCCAGTTCGAACGAAATTCCGAAGAAATTGAAAACAAAACAATTCAATTATACAAATTCAACGCTGAATCCTAATGCCGATACGTTCAATTATCATCATCTCTTATTGAAGTAAAAAATGTTTATTCGATTAAAGTAACGAAACTGAAGTTACGAATTTAAATTCCTGAAATTGACATCTTTACGAATAAAGATGCTTTTTAAACGAGACTAACAACTTCCATTTGCAACTTATTGACATCGCGCCAATTTTCTCGGAAACAAGTTTCATAATTTCTGAAACACCCTGTAGATAAAACCGAAATTTTTCGAATACGAAATAATCATCTCAATAGGTAAATATTTTCAATTACACGAGCTATTACTTTGACGATAAAATTCATATAATTCATTACATTTCTCGAATTCCATCGAATACTCGTGAAATGAGAGTTCATACAAATCAACACGAGATTACGTAGCACTCGAGCTGAAATTTATAATAGGTCAAATTTATCATCGGTGAATATTCAATACAAAAACCGTACACGAAGCCGAACTAGATTCAACTCTCAATTAAACCCAATTTTTGATACTTCTATTCTATGAAAATCAGATCGCGTATAACGAACGGAAACCAAATTTTTAACGAATCATAATGTACGAAGAAACGAAACCAAAATAACGAAGGACATTATAATCAAAAAACAATGAAAAAAAATTACTTACCAGGGAGCGTTCAATTTTTCCTTTTTTGTTGCATCAATCCTAAACTTTCTTTATACTCGGTTGACAATTTTTCCTGCACTGCAGACGGTGTTGGCGAATACCTAGCGTATTCCATCGTATATTCTCCTTTACCTTGAGTATTCGATCGAAGTTCACCAACAAAACCAAACATTTCGTTCAAAGGTATCTGAAAAAAAAAAAAAAAAAAAAAAAAAAAAAAAAAAAAAA
>FIZR01027476.1:0-27162 GCA_900060175.1 Ferrisia virgata | reverse complement strand
TCGAACCCCCCCCCCCCCCAAGTTGACATCTCACCTCGTTCCTCGTATATTCGTACAATTTGCGATACTTAGGAAAATTTTCAATTTCAAAATAAAATTCCAAGAAAACCACTCGCATCCGTCGAAGGTCGAATTTTCGCCAAGCACGCGCCCATTTGTGGATTTCCTTCGAAGTGACATGATACTTACTCGCACACATGCGGTTCTGGATGGCGCCGGTAATTAAAATCCGAACACGATAAATTTTTCAAAACACCATCTCTGGGTTGGCTCGTATCGTCGCGCATTTCCATAAGCGCGTGGGTGTTCGCCATCATGTTCAAAATGCATAATTCCAACATTAATAATTATTACCGGACACTTGTTATCTATCCACGTTTCTTCGCTTATTTATTTGTTTATCTTGGTATTCCTTCGGTGAATCTAAATTTTTCTCATTTATCAACGTCCGATGGCTTGTGCTCGCGCATTTCTAGCGTTTCAGCGATCGTCGCCATCGCCACCGCTGAGCGCGATTTTTCCAATCCGATAAAACAAAGTACGCAAACCAACGCAATGACGTGACGTCCGAGTATACAAACATGTAAATTCTCCTCAGCACATTATTTTCGTTGATTGATACTACCTGCTTTGTTCCCTGTAGTTGCGCACGTCTGTGTGTGTGTGTGTGTGTATCTCGAATGACACAAATTATCTTCGTGTACCATATGCACCCATGAACGTACACCCTGAATTTTTTAATACATACGACGCAGCTATCCAATTTCTCTCAATGATGTAGCACAGCTCGTAGTAGAAGTCCGAGATTTCAAATCAGTCCGTTCGGGTAATCGAAGATTTTTTAATTCGTTTTGATTTCTACATATGTAGGTCGCATGATCTATGCGGAAATATTTTTTCGAAATTTTTAAAAAGAGATCACGATACGTGACTAGTTTTATAATACGTAGCAGGGGTGTAAATACGGAAGAAGGGAAGCGGTATTGGGATTCTGGTTTTAATTCCCCCCTCCCTCCCTCCAGCCGAGCTAGTTTTCTAACGTAAAAATTCATTTTTACACGTGAAAAAACAGTGCAATTCAATATTTAGAGCTTAGAAATATCTCAAAATACTCATTTTTTGACCTCTGACCCTCAAAATTTTGAAACCTATTTTTGTCCAAGCAAAATTTCAGCAACCTCGCCCCCCCCCTCCCGAAGTCGATAGCTGTTACGTCACTGATACGCAGCTTATCGGTCTTCGAAAAATCTCAATACAGAAAAAATTCACTTTACTTTTCCTCAATTGGAAAACTTACTCCAGAAAAATTTCTTTAATGCAATTTTTTTGCCTCAACTTCAAAGTGCTAACAGATTATGATTTTGAATAAATTCCGTAAAAAATATTGACACCAAAATGCTCGTATCAAGCGTGCAGATAGACGTGATTTTACGCGCTGGCTGAACACAAATTTATAAGGTTAGTTTTTTTATACGAGTAGGTTTTTTTCATAATTTTGCCATGATCACCATTTGAAATGCAAGAAAAAAAAAGTATCATTTAAGTAAGCATTCAGTAGGACAAACATTTTTGGGAAAAATATATATTTTATGTACTTTTTCTCATTTTTGTGTAACAAAGGTTTGAAATTTTCATTTGTTCGTTTCTCTAAGCAATACTGAAGCAAGTCGACAAAATTTTATTGATCGCTCCTCGTCGCTTCGGAAAATCGGTCAATTTATCGATGCTGAAACGATTTTTTGAAAAGTTACCGGATGAAGAAGCTATTAAAAAAATTTTCCAAAGAAAGTTGCAGAGCCTTAAACAGTGATCATTTTTAGCCTGATTTTGTGCATCATATTATTGTCAACGAAAACCAAGCAATATTGAACTATAACCTATGATGGATGGAGGAAAGAGTATAAACGAAATCCGTTTCGGGGTCCTAGATGGCTCTTGAGATTATTTTTGGCTATATCAAACATTTATTAGTTTCAATTTTTATCTTCTTTTTTTTTTACCGAGACTAAAAATCATTTACTCAGCTCAACCTCGACCAAAAAATTGTTGATATCTTGGAGTGGAAATAATTTTACATCAAAATTCGGGGGTACCAACAAAATCCATTTTGTGATCCAGAAAACCATCAATTTTTTTTTATTATCATCATTATTATTATCTTTTTTCCCCGTAACTAAAAATTATTTACGGAAAATAGGCGTTGATTGGTGGCGGATTTGATACTCTGAAGTGAGGATAACGTCGGGTCGAAATTCAGTTCTGCAGAAATTCAAAGTGATTGGGGGAGGAGTTCTGAGGGACTAAAATTTGAAAAATTAATCTTTTTTGAGCTAATTGATAGATTATCAATAGTTGCACAACATATCCAAAAATTAGCTTCATAGGTCAATTAGGAAGGGAGATATGAGAGCTTTTCCCCTTTTTGACTTTGAAAATGAACTTTTACTCCCCCATCTCCCTCTGCGAATTGGAATAGGAAGTTAGAATTTAGTATGCAACTTTAGTATAGGTTCTAGATGTGTCCTTTGGTGGTATCGATGGTGTGACCCCCTTCGCACCTCCTTGCGCGCTATCCTCACCATTGATGACGATTCTCTTTTTCGATTCACATAATTATAATATTTCATGAAAATCAGGCTGAAAAAGCATCGTTTCTTTTTTCTAAAAGTTTATGGCACGCATAATTCCTTTCCAAATTGAGCTGGGAGGTTGAAATTTAGTGTGCAGATTTAGTCAAGGTCCCAGATGCACGCTTTGGGAGTTTCAGAAGAAAAAACATCACAGAGCACTACATTATTTTTTTTTTTCAATTTCATGAATGGAGAATTTTTGTACTTCCTTTTCTTTACTAGAATCAGGCTCAATAAGCGAAGTATTGCGATGTTTTTTTTTTTTTTCATTTTACAACTCATTCTATAACAATTTTTAAAATTGAAATTCGATTAATTTGGCAGACGCAGAAGAAATGAGGATCCCTTCAAGCGTGTGGTGGTACCTTCCCACCCAAAGTAAGGCTCCTCTGTGAAAATTATAAAAATTTTAGATATTTCATTTTCATCCACCTAATTCAACACGTAGAAAGGCCAACTACTTCTATACCTCTCCTAAAATCCACCAATACTCTTTCATCAAAGATCACATTTCAATAAAATTCATATTTCGGCTCAAAATACACGCACATATTATGTTAAGCAGTACTTTAGGTTTTTAATTTCAATACACCTTCAACATTTTATTTTACAAGTCAAATTAGAATTGTAATATCTTAAACATATTTAGAAAAAAAAAATGACACGAAGCTAATGTGAAACGGGCAGAAAATAATGAGTTTCAAAGACACCTACATACAGATGAAATTCAATATATCGTACACACCTACACCCAGACTGTAATTCCAATAATACCGATACATGTACATATCAAAATAAATAAAAATAATATTAAATTCTGCTGAAACCAGTGAATTGAAAATATGCTACGAATTGTTGTCAGATCTGCGTACCAATATACTAATTCAATGAGAACTCTGATGCTCGCATTCATTCCATAGCTAGTTAGCTATGTATATACATGTAAGTAAGTAATACATTCCACTACCATAACACTCTGCATATATTAACGTATTAAACCAAAACGAAGACAAAAATTGATTCCACGGAGCCTTTCGTCAAATAAATTCTCTTACATATTGTTTACAATATTAGCCTCGACAGCCATGCATTTTCATATACGATGAGAATTCACACACACATAAAAAAAAAAAAAAAAACACCACGGTAGTTATTCGCGGTGAGACGCCGCCAATTTACTTTAGCTCGTCGAAATCATCACTTCCTAGAAAATCTTTACACTAAAATGGCATTATCTCGGGCTACTTGACATTTAACAAATTGACTTCTCTTTATCGTCAAATTCCGCACCTAACTAAATGACAAGTAAGTATATAGGGTGACTAAAATTCGATGAAAAATCACTCTCTACAAGTACGTAACTACGTGCATATATATGATTGGAAACCTCATTTGTTTTGCTGTTTAATAACAGCACAACCGTTGCTAAAATCCTTCGTCGAGGTAGATTATACAATGCTAATTTAAAAATCTCCATTTAATCACTATAACTCCTACTCTCAACTCTCACGTCGCTCGTAGTCTCGTCGTCACGAGCTCAAAAAACTTATCTCACATATATTTTGAGAAATATGCACCTTCGCCATCTCGATATCGATAATAGTAAAAGAAAGAAAAAAAAAAACAAGTCGTAAATTATATCTACTCGCAACTGTTCACAAATCGAATAAATTTTGTTCCTTTAGTCGGATGTGGAACGCGAAAGAAAAAAAAGCACTAATAATATAATTCTATATAATGTACTTAATCTACGAAGTAAGAATTTTTTCATTTTTTTTTTTTTTTTTTTTTTTAACGATCATTTAACACCAATTCATCACTCGATCGATCAATAATTATTCGCTATAATTGGTATTAACGTCGTGTTCTGAAAGTCAATACACGATAAATCAATAATTTTTTTTTTTATCAACGTTCGTAGCGTATTATTTCATATATCGATAGTTTCCTCGTAGTTGCAGGTAGGTAGGTAGGTAGGTAGATAGGTACTAGATAGGAAGATATTCGTAATTGTAATCGTAATAAAGATAAGAAGTTGAAAATAGAAAAAATTCTCTTTACACTATTTAAGCACCGTTATGTCGAAGATACACGTGTAAGTAAATGTATACGATATACCTTGTATATTTTTAAAACACGTTAATGAAAGATATGTTAATTGTTAATGGTATATAAACCTCGAGTACGTGTACGTATACGATAATTACATCGATGGAATTTTTCCCATTCTTGTTTTAGAAACAATCGCGAAAAAAAAATTCAATTTTTTACTCGTGTTAAGAATTTACCACGACCACGAACAAAAATCAAATCTTTAAGCTTGGTTGCAAAAAAAAAAAAGAAAGAGTATTGGAATACGCGACTTTATAAGTAGTATGTGTACCTTAACCAATGCAGGTACATATATGCGGTGTGGCGTCTCTGGCGTCTCATTTTTCATGTTTATGCAAAACTGCATTTACCATATTTTACGGCGCGCGGCGGGGACGTTAGGTGGCGATATTTTTTTTTCTTTACTCTTCGTCTGTTAAATAATGAATACGTTTCGGATGCTCACTCTCGTACTCGCAAAATCCACTATCTTAATCCGGGTTCATTCGACCATATATGGATTTGAGCGTAGGACGTCTCCGGCGAGTAGCGCATCTCACAATATAACGTACGTATAAACTCGTATTAATCTGCATATCCGCCACATCAAGTCGCTAAGGTTTCCCAAACTTGGACCGGTTGCATGCAACGTTCGCTGATCGCCATCGCCTTTCTTCTACTCTGCTTTCCATTCGTATCGTTACGAAGTCGTAATTGCAAATTTTTAATTAGTGTTCCAAGTCTATACGACACCTGTCCCCGTTCGTTTGAGGCTTTTGACCATTTCCAATTGCAGGCTAAGACTCGTAGCAGACCTGGCATAGTCATCGACTCGGTATTCGCGACGATTCTGCTACGCTTCGGTCATACTCGTTAAATTTTTTAACGACTTTGCCGAGCGTAATTTAAAATAACACAAAACTATTAATCGAATTAACGACTCGATTGTATGCATAGACAGAGGTGGTACATACATGCATACGTATATTATACGCGTACTTATTCGGGTAGTTACGCCATCGTCGTGTCGCGTCGTTTCACCTCACCTTATCTAACCTTTACGTACATGCAAATACGACCAAAAAAAAAAAAAAAAACCATTTACGATTGCACATAATAGATTTCAATAATCGTAAAGAAAAAAATCCCAAATGCCAACCATGTCACGTATCGCTCCTACACGTTTACGTATACTACAATAAGTACGAATTGTAACGTATATGTATAAAGTAGTAAGCAGGTAGTATATAAGTACTTGAAGTATCGAGCTCGATTTGCATCATGATGACGTGAGAGTCGTATATGTATGTAGTATCTATGCATACAATACGGGTGAAACTTCGCCTCATTCCCTGTACCGTACCGTATCGTCGACCAATTTTACGAACGCTTGCTTTAAAAAGAAGAAAAAAAAATCCTCGAGCAGATAAAAAATAAGTGGGTGTTGCGCCGCGTATTAATACCCAGTTAGCGCCAGTCTCTGCATTACGTTCTGAGCAACTATATACGTATAAAACATATATAAATGTATAATATAGTAAAACTGGTGTATTTTTTATCAACCTATGTCATTTAAATACTTATAAACACGGCTTGTTCGTCGTATCCAATCATCGACGACCGCTAACACCATAAGCATAATACCGACGAGTAACACAGATAGACAGACAGAGACAGAAAATGTTGATGGAAAAAAAATCACCTAATTATCGTAAACAGAGGTTTTTTTTTCTCGTTTGCCATTCCAGCAGTCTTTTTTATAATTAAACGATTTCCGAAACATTGCCGCAGCCGCCGTCTCAATAAACATCTAAAGTAACGACTAAATAGATGCTATATAAGAGTGATATGTATAATACCTCCACACTATCGAGATCCTCTCGCTTTTAATTATATTACAATTCCGCCGCATTAAATTCTTGCATTTCCTCTACTTTTTTTCTTTTTCACAAATCATCAGCTTCAGCTTCATTGCCTCCTTCTTACAGGTACGATACTCTCGTACACGAATGTCGTAAAGTAAATACTTACTTACCTATATCTACTCACTTTAAATCTACATACGTATGAAGAGATTTAAAAAAAGAAAAAAAAAACACTCTTCGGGAAGAAATTCCAATACTAATCCCTAACTTCTTATCTGTTTACTCGTGAATTAAACACACCGTTACGTATAAAGTAGATAAATAAAAAAAATATATGAATATACCCACAAAAGGAATGCAGTAGGTACTATGAACTCATCGTTCACTCATCTGTATGAGATTTCAATTTCAAGACCGGTGAGAAAGAGGGAAAAAAAACGAATGATGATGTCACCTCATCACGAAAGCGAATGGTTTTTGTTTCTATTTCCTTATTTTAATAACGATATCCGTCATAGTTGAAAAATAATTACGCGGGGTAGTGCAATATCAAAAGTGTAGATGTTGGTATCTGAACATTATACGTATCAATTTACTACTCTGAACAAACGTAAAGCTCGAGCTCGAACTCGACGTAACAATATATTCTCAAAGGTACCGTGTCGTGGAATTCTTACTGATTAACTTCTCGTCATTTCTTCTCACCATCATCATTACCATCATCATCATCATCATCATCATCAACATCAGTTTCAACTTCATCTACTTCCGTATATACCGATCAACCCGACACCGAAGATGTTATTTTTTTACTCGTCGTACCTATACGATTTAGAATTGTAACAAAAATCACGTTCAACTCGTTTATCAGTCGATGACATTTCATTCTTAAGGTTGTAAGATTTGGTAATTGAAAAGACTGATTACGTACATCAAAAAAATAGGAGTGTTGGGTCGGTATGTTAATATCAAAGGAGTAATAGGAAGGCAATATAAACGTCGAGAACGTCGAAAGGGAACTTTTTCAACGTTTGATGAAAATTAAAGATACCGACGTATTTCGAAGTGGATTTGGTTTCTCATAGGCTTAGTTGTAAGTTTTTTTTTCATTGGTGATCGTTTATGTGAATCGTTGTTGCGCAAGTTTTCATTTTAATGATCGAACTTATGACTCTTCGAGAAGTTTATTTCCCAAACTTAAACAATGTTCAATATGACATAATTAATATCTCATTTGTCTTTATAAATATTGCACTGATTTCTGCACTTCATCATAAATTCGTAAAAAAAAACACAACGGCACGTCCTGATTTATTGCCAGAAATAGCTTCAATCGGTAAAAAAAAAAAAAAAAAAAAAAAAAAAAAAAAAAAAAACGGGAACCAAAACCAGAACTAAGAGATTAAAACTGAAACCAGAAACAGAACTAAAAAACACATCGGTTTTAATTAGTTCATCTTAATGCTTGTTCAATAGATTTTTTGTCTGAACTGAGAACACGAACCTGAACCAAGAACTACTTAGAACCAGTTCAAAATTGGAACCAGGATCAAAACTAAAAAAAAAAACTGTACCTGCTCTTGAATCGAACCATAACCAGAACTAAGTGATTAAAATTGAAACCAAAACTAAAAAACATATCAGTTCTAATTAGCTCATCTCAATACTCCTAAACCTAAAGTAAGAACTGCTTAGAACTAGTTCAAAATTAAAACCACGGTCAGAACCAAGAAAACTGCATCTGCTCCTGAGTTGAAGCAAAACGGTTCATCTGAATACTTAAGTAACAGGTTTTTTTTTATCAAAGCTGTGGACCCAAACCAGAACCAATGACTGCTTAGATCCAGTTTAAAATAAAAATTAAAACTATAACCAGAACCATAAGTCATATCAGTTCTGCTTTTGGTTCTGGTTCATCTGAATGCTTGTATTTTTTAAAATTTTTATCAAGGTTGTGAACCCAAACCAGAACCAAGAACCGTTTAACCTCAGTTCAAAATTGGAACCAGAACCAGAGCCCAAAAACCACATTAGTTTTGATTTTGGATCCAATTCCTCTCGATGCTTGTGTAATACCTTTTTTTTAGCCCAGGCTGTGAACCAAAACCAAACCATAACGGAAACCAGAAACCACTTAAATCCAGTCCAAAATTTAAACAAGTAGTGCGCACCAGAACCAAAAAAGTAGACCGAATTCAAGTAATTAAAAACGAAACCAAACCTATTATCAAAAATCATATCAGTTCTGGTTTCAATTCAAGTTCATCTCGATGCTTGTTAAGAAAAAGTTGTTATTTTTTTTAAATTGGTTGAACGAATCTGAACTAGAACTGGAATAAAGAACCGCTTGAAATCGGTTCAAAATTGACGTCAAAATGGTGGAACCAAAACCAAAAAACTGTATTCGTTCTAGTTCTAGTTCGTTGAAATGTTTTTCCAGAAATTGTTTCTTACATAGAGCTGTGAACCCGAACCCGAACCAAGAACTGGTACTAAAACTGCACCAGTACCAATAGATTGAAATTGAATTTAGAACCAGAACCAGAATGGTTTGGCCTTCGAGCCCTACCTGGAATTTTTAAAAACTTATTCCTACATTACCCATCGAAGTCTTCAAAACATAATTTTACCGATCTTTTAATCAATTTTAAAATATTTTGTTTTTATTCCACTGTTCCTAATTCTATTTTTTTAATTACAAATTTTAGCTTTCATAAGGGAGCTGTCCCAAGTGTTACATGCCAAATGAAAACATTTTTTTACTGGCGTGTAAAGCATTCGAAATCTCGATATGGGCCACCTAGAGGTGGAGGTATTCGTCCGGATCCGAGTTGCCACTACTTTTTCAATTTTTTTAATTTCAATGATTTTTTACTATAGGGAGATTTTACATTGCGCGGGAAGGGGGTTTAGGCTAAGGGTTCTGCCCCCTTCCCCCTTCAGGTCGCAAAACTTTAAAGATTGTTACATTTATACTACATATTTTTCTTTTTTGAAACTCCTGAAAATGGGCTTTTCGATCGTTAAAAAAGTTTATTTTTTCAACATTTCACCCCCGTTTCGCTCGAACACACCATTTAACTCATTTTCATAAAATTAGAGCTAAAAAATAGAAACACGCTCCGTTGAGCCACTCCTTGCTACACAACTGTTTGAACCCCTCCAAAAGCACTTACACAGCACTTCTGAAATCAACATGATCAATTTCAGTCCCTTGAATTCAATTAACCAAACTTTTTCATGGTCAAGAAAGAGAAAATCCCAATACATCCCCAGCTAATATCTCAAATTGATAGATTTTTGGATTTGTTATGAACAACTTATACTTCTCTATCGATTCACTCTAAAACGGTCAATTTTCTTGATTTTTGTCCTTCTTAGTCTAAATAACATATGTACTTCCAAATTTTAACACCAGGTCATTGCGTCTAAACAGTTTCACATGTTCACTACCATCCTGAAATGAATTTTACAGAAATCCTCTGTATATACGCAACCACAACTCCATAAGTTGTTAAACCATATTACGTATGATTTTTTTTTTCGCAATTTGATGAAGGAAATCCAGCTAAAAAAGTATTTGATTAACACATTTCAATTCTGACAGCGCAAACTTTAAATCTTAAACTTTCACAGAGAAACCTACTCAACTGTAAAGCCTCGCTTTGTTTATAATTCTAAAGAAGAAATACAAAGCCACTGCACTCGGCAACATTTTCCTTAATCATTCTTTATATTTTATATTCAACACTAGACAACTTATATTTTCAATTTTATAAAATCAAAACACCCAAGAGGAAATCCAATACCATCACGGATAAAACTATTCATCTATGGCATTATCAACAATGATATGCTCTTATTTACGTCACATACCATCTCAGCATTTAATCCATCACGACGAGTGATGTTGGTATTAAATGTAAAAAATATTCGCGACTCAAATGGAATAATCTTGTATAAAACCGCTAACCGAACGATCGTTTAATTTTGAACGCGATTTATACCAACACGCGAGTGTTAAAACGTTCCACCTCTTCGAAATGATAGCTTAATTAATAATCCTAACTTATCATCTACCCACGTTAATCGTTTATATATACGCGATTACAAGCTACTCGGTAGCCAAAGAGGGGAACAAAACAACTTGAAAATATGTAAAACGTCACGATTTGTCTTCTGCGTATATATTTCAAGAATTTTTATATACATGTACCTTAGTTATTTTGCGGCTGCGAATGC
Source organism: Ferrisia virgata (assembly GCA_900060175.1). Lineage (NCBI taxonomy): Eukaryota > Metazoa > Arthropoda > Insecta > Hemiptera > Pseudococcidae > Ferrisia > Ferrisia virgata. The sequence goes on along the minus strand of FIZR01027476.1, from coordinate 16,334 downwards.
GACATGTAGCGAGCTGAGTAGGGAGGCTGTTTTCAAAACACCTCGGTCTTGTCGTCGCGGTCTTTTTACGTACCAACTTGGGCGTTTTCCAAACGTCCAGCAAATCCAGAAACGTCCCAGTTTTTATCAAGTACAGGTAGTTTTTCAAAACTCGCCTATATTTTCTACCATTATTCAGCATCTAGGTAGGTAAATAGGTAGAGGTACTAGGTAGGCTAGGTGTACAAAAAATAAAAATTTTCTTCATCATTTGCATAATCTAATAACGTTAACGTACGTTCCAGTACGGCAGCGCCCAGTTACTAATTAAACTTTAGCTCGAGCCACGTTCCAAAGTTTATATACTCATAAGCTATACTGGGTGCAAAGTTTTAATGTACTGTGAGCCTAATATCGCCCTTTTGCTGTGTAAGGCACAACGAGCATCTACCTACCGTATAAAAAGACCCCTCCTTCGGGCTCTTTCGTCGAAGTAAGGAAACCTTGAAGCTCTCTGATACAGCCAACCGCACTGCATATCTTACCCGTGGTTTAAACAATGATATTATGAATTTGATGAAACACCATGTTTACAGCCTCTTAATTACATTAAGTGCATTTTCATAATTCAATTCGATTGAATAGAGCTTCGAGCTTTGACTAGGAAGTTCTTCTATTCCGTGGTATCGCAACCGAGGCGTGCCGGTCAATTTTATTAGTTGAATAATTTATCTACCTAGTTTATGGAAAACAATTGGCATTTCGCAATCTAGACAGCCTTAAAAAAAATTACCACTGTTGGAGACTGCTTTAGTAAAGACGAAACCAGCAAGGTAAAGAGGAGAGGAAAATCTACCGCGGTCGAATGTTTGATTTGAAATTTATTATTTAAATTTACACCGTCGTTCGTTGATTATTTAGCAATTTCAAATTATTTTCAACACTGATTGCTTCGTTATGTAGATTTACGAACGTAAGAAATAACCTTACCGCAAAGGCTTCTGTAATCCGCGCATTTACCGCTTAACACTTTACAATAAGAGATAAAAAATTTTGAAAATTCGCAAAAATTCACAATGCTTGAAAATAATTAATTAAAAAAGCTAATAATATCACTATTTAAGGTAGAAATGTTCTACGCATTCAAAAAAACATTGTTTTGCGATAATAAGCGTAATATTGTAGGAAGGGGGGGGGGGGTCCGGAACCCGATTTAGGCGTTTTGCGCTTACAGGCACAAGCGAATTTGACGCCCCAACCTTAGAATTTTAGAACAAAATTAAGACTTTTGCCGAAATACAGCTCGATTTGTAATGATGCATACCTATGGAAAGTATAACAAACGAACAAAAGGAAAATTTTCCAACAGTATGTCAACGGTCAACCTACTTACCGATTTTCTCTATCTTCTTTTTAAATCAGTTTTTATTCGGAGATGTGTCACATTTCATTCAAATTTAGAAAGTTTATTAGGAGAGAGGGTTGAATTTTTTTGAAAAAATTGAATAAAAACAGTCCTAAGGAAGGGAGGGCGAAAATTTTGCAAAATAATGAGAAGTAAAAGAATAAAAACGAGCATTTTAGTGCATTTTCCAGCTTCACATTTCAATTTTACGAGATTTTTACGTTTAAAAAATGAACTTTCATGTTGAAAAAAATTGTTCTGGGAGTTTGAACTTGAGCCACATCTGTACTTACGTCATTAGTTGATTATTGTAATTTACTGATATGAAAAATCTGGCACCTTTTTGCGCCTTTAAAATGTTTGCACCCTCAGGCATCTCCCTATACTGCCTATGCGTAAATCCGGCCGTGGGAAGGGAGGGGGTGCAATAGGGCTAAAACGTCGACACCAGCAAAAGACGCATCTAAGATCTATACTAAATCTACATACCAAATTTTAACTTCTTCGCACCATTAGAGGGGAGGAGAGGGGTGTGCGGAGGACAACCATTATAAATAAGAAAACCCGGCCATAAACAAACTTTTCGGGGTTAGGGGGAAAGGGCAATGAAGTTAACAAATCGAAACTCCCTAATGACATGCTAAATCAACGTACCAAATTTCAACTACCTAGCTCAATTTGAATGGGAGTGATGCAAGGAATAAACTCAAAGAATAAAATACCCTTTTCGAGGTAGGAAACGGTGGGGGGGGGGTAATGAGGCTGATGAGTCGAAACATCCAAAAGGCACATTTACGAACTATACTAAATATACATACCAAATCCATTGAGGAGGGGAGGGGGGAAATATACGCGTGAAACAAACTCAAAAAATAAGAAAACCCGTTCAAAAACCACATTTTTTGGACTGTGAGGCGGTGCAAGGGGGTTGGAAAGTAGAAATCGCCAAAAGGCGTATCTATAGCCTCCACCAAGTCTTTACATCAAATTTTAAATTTGCAGTTCAATTTAGAGAAGAGACAAGGAAGGAACAGCATGTTTTCAAAGTCAAAAAGAAGGAAAATTCCAATAAATACCCTCTTCATTGACCTTAGAGGCTGATTTTTTGATACATTATACAACTTCGGATTGTCTGTCGATTGTCTTAAAAAGGAACAATTTTTGCCACTTTAGCCCTCCAGCGACTCCTTCTTTTAATTTGGGCACAACTAAATTTTGACCCAAGTTCATCATCACTCCAAAATATCAAATTCGTCGCCAATCGAAGCCTATTTCTCAAATTTGATCGATTTTGGTCGGTATCTACCTGCACAAATGACTTTTTAGTTTCGGCGGAAAAAAAATAAATAAATGTTTGACATGGCCAAAAATGGTCGTAACAGTCTTCTAGGACCCCCAAACAGGATTTTATTGATATCCCTTCCCCCTCCCCGCTCATTCGCCGAAGGTCAATAAACCGTATTGGTCTGATTTTTATTTACAATATTACGTAGGAAATTAGACTAAAAATTAATTTAAAATGAAAAAAATTATCGAATTCACGTACATATTATAATCGTTTGAGACAGCATTAAAACTTCACGTACGTTCACAGCATGTTTAAATTTTCAATGACTTATTTCAAAAAGTAAATTCCCTAATTCCAAATGGAACGGGCGAAGAAGACTGTTATTCCTAAGAATTAAATCAGGATATTTTTTAAAAAACATTTTCGTTAACTAAGCACTATTTGAACTCATGTCAAATTATATAAAACCTCGATCTACATTCACGCATATTTTTTTTTCTTCAAATTTTCAAATCATCATTAAATTATTTCATTTTTGCAAAAAGATAAAAATCTGAACACGCGAAAAATAGAAGCCGCGTTATGTGGAATAAAAAAATAAAAATCAGTAAAAATAATAATTTATGAACGGTCATGCGAACGGTTCAACCTATACCCGGGAGCTTTTTAGTTTAACGAATAATGCGACCAATTGAAACGGCCCATTTCACGGCGAGCATGTCGTCGACAACTCGCTGTGTAAACCGCGACTCTTTCGGACATTTTCGAGTACCTAGCTCCTAATTCAGGACGACGATAGAGAAGAGCGTACGAGCAAATGGAAGGAGAGTGCGGAGGAGAGTTTGCGACGACATCGGTAATTGGAACGCCGCGAATATGTACCTCTACCTACTACGTACGGTATATCTGTTGTACGTATACGTAAGCATAAGCATAAGCAAGCACATCGGGGGTTAATTCGGGGCACGTTATCTTCATGCAAAATCAGCGCTGCAAAAGCTCCCTCTTCGCTACACGCCACCTTCCCGCTGACATATATCTATATACTTTGGCGTCATCGTCATCGTCATTCGAAAGGCGCGTATACTACGATAGGAATTATAATTCGAATCAAAGCACTTGACTGAGTGGTAGATATTTATCGCGCGTTCGATGTAGTTGTAGTATACACAACCTAAGGCCATGTAACCCGTTAGGCATTATGCTTATACACTTGTACAAAAGGTTACCTTTGATTTTATGGCTGTATTCGTGACGAGTCGAATAGATAAGCTGGAGGGGTGCTCGCAGTCTACATACACAAGTATCCTCTCTCATATGCAATACGTTCATACCATTTTTGCACCATTTTTTTTCTCTTCCATATTTTCAACTCAACTCGAATACGAACAGAAAAAACATATCTACGACGATGAGGTGCGATTGAATTGTTATAATAAATGACACGCGATGAAACATCCGAGATCTACCCGGCCCCCTTGCCATGATATAATCGACTAGTAGTTGGGTGGTTAATTAAAATTCTCGTAGGATGATGCCTTCGTCGTTGGTTGGCTGGCTGGCTGGCTGGCTATTTTTTTTTTGCTCGTTCATCGACGCGATGTGTAACGCTTAAACACGCGAAGTTATTTTCGTGATGAACGGTGAAAATTGATTAAGTTGTTGAAAATGCTGGCGCGCGCTCGTATTAATGGATACGTAGTACTCGTATAACGTGGTTGTTTTGGTTATAATTGAAATTAATTTGTGGTTTTTTACTCTACATAAACGATCGTGTTCATATTCGCAAGTGTACGTGGACAGTAAATAGTGTGTCGAATAGATTGTATTGGTCATGGCCAGCCGTATGCTAGCAGACATAGCTCGTCTCTAAATATGTTACCCTTGGATTCAATTCAAAGGGAGTAACGACTTCTAAAATTGAAAAAAAAGGGGTAAAAAAAGTTTAAGACAATTACTTATGCTTATCCATGAAACTGAAGGCGTTACAGACAAATTATTTGTTGAAACGTTCAACAGTGACGACTGCGTGAGTTTCAAAAATGATTCTACCTGCGAAACTTACGTTTTGGAAATCGTGAATGTTATCCAAAAAAAAAAAAATTAGTTTCATGCCAGAGGAAGATGTAGTACCAACATAAATTGAATTTCAATCATTTTGCGCATATTCAACAGAAATGGGCGAACAGATATATTTTCGCTCCGGAATAACCGTTATTTTCAGAAATAATAACCGGAGCTAACCAGGGTTTTCTATGAAAATAACCGGAGCTTAACCGATTAGCCAGTAAAAATTTTCGAATTAATTTTTCATTTGTAATCGCAGGTAATTCCTATGTTTCAATAAACACCAATAACCAACAAAAATTCATCAGATAATAATCAATAACACAATGATTTTCTGGAAGGTACTAAAAATTTAAAAAAAGGCGTACTTCATGATTCCTAATCAGTGAAAGGGATAGGGGATGCAGTGGAGCTACAAAGTCTACACATTAAATTTCAACTTCTTAGCTCAAATAGAGGCGGAAGTAGGCCTAATGTGAGGAACAAACTCAAAAAATAAGAAAAACCTACCAAAAACTACATTATCGGGGCTGCGAGGAGGTACAATGACGCTGAAAAGTTAAGACCCCCAAAAAGTACATCTAGAGCTCGTACTAAACGTACATACCAAATTTCAATTTGCTGGCTCGATTTGAGCAGCCTTTTTTCAAGGTCAAAAAAGAGAAAACCCCTTCATATCTTCCCTTTTAATTGACCTAGAAGGCTGCTTTTTGGATATGTTATACAACTTACGGCTGTCTATCGAGTGGCTCAAAAAGAATCAATTTTAGTGATTTTAGTCTCTCTGAACCAAAAGATAAATAAAATATTATTTATAATCATAATTTTTATTACAATTAATTTCATTAATAAAATAAATATAAAAAAAAAATAAATTTCATAAATAATATTGAATGTGGATATAACTAAATCAATAATAAGCATTTACCTATCCCCTTCTCCAAATCTGAACACTACTGAATTTTAATCCGAGGTAATCCCCATTTCAGAACATCAAATGGCCTGCCAATCGAAACCGATTTCTTAAATTCGATCGATTTTGGTAGGGATCGAGCTGAGTAAATGATTTTCAGTTTGGAGGGGGAAATAAATAAATAAATAAATAATAAAAAGGAATAAATATCTGACATGATCAAAAATGGTTTCAATGGTTTTCTAGAACCCCAAAACGGACTTTGTTGATACTCCCCTCCCCTTCAAACCACCGTAGGCCAATGGTCTGTAATACTCTGGTTTTCATTGACAATATAACATAGAAAGTTCGGCTACAAAACGAATAAAAAAATCAAGTGACTCATGTACCTGTAGCTTAAATATTTTCATGCAAAATTGAAAGTTTTTAAACATGAAAAATGACCGAAAGTTTTTAAAAATTTTTTAAAAAACCGGTCAACTTCATCATTACAGAATTATGCTCCGGATGTAACCGATAACTTGATTTTTGAAATTCCTCCGGTTATTTAACTGGTTAACCGAGCTCCGTCAACACCACTAATATTCAATAATGGTACATTGCATACTGATTTGAAGTTTTATTCAAAAGTTTTAGGGGTAGTGAGAAAAATTTGAAAAATGATCGCAAAATTCGGAGATAGATTCAGTTGTCATTTTCGAAATAAAAGTACTCAGTTTTTCGCCATTTAAACATCTAAAAATGGCGCAAGATCTGGAAAAGGTATGATTTGAGTTTCTGTGTCTCACTAGTGCAATTTCGGTTCAATTCAGGGACAATTTCAATCTTCTACAAGGGAGGGGGGGTGAAAAGTTACAAATCACAAAAATTCAGTTGTTCTATTTTTCAGAAAAATACAATAAAGTTATCTGTCATCTGAAATTCGCATCTAAAAAAACTTTAAGCATCAAAAAAAATTTACCATGAATAAATTTGTAGTTTTTCATAATAGTGTTGTAATCTCGTTATTTAAAAAAAAGTTGAAAATATTGTCTTTTTTCCTGATTATAACAAAATTTTAAAATTCGGGGTTTTGAAATCAATTCTCAATTCGGTTACACTGCTACGAAGAAGAATCGTTAGAAAGCGAAACAAATCGCGAGTTTTTTTAGGTGTTCACTAGTCTGCTACGAAATATTATTACTAAAAACTATAAGAAATTAATTTTTATCCAAAATTATGTTGATCTCAACGACAGGGGAAGGGAGGAGGGCGATGGTCAAAACAAGAGAACCTGAAATATTCACTACATACATTTGACGTCATTTCACACTTTTATGAACAATTAAAACCCAAATAAATAGGGACTTTTGGATGCGTCTGAAGGTTTCTAATTTTCTACTTCTTCATCTCTTTTAACTTGAGTAAAATTTGAGATGAATCGATGCTTATTAAAAGGGGCAGTTCCAATTTTTTTTAGAGGAGTTTCCAAAAAATCCGCAAAAGAAATTATATCTAACCAAAATCCTAGAAAAATATGCCATTCTGGTTTTTTTCTTGTTTTTCAAGAATTCAATGTTTCCCTTGAAGTCAAAAAACTTAAACTTTTTTAAATTAATGTTAAATTTTTTTCTTAAAGCTCCTAAAAATACTGTTTTGAAACCCATTTTTTTCAAAATTTGCTTAATTTTTGTAAATTTGACTCCTCCCTCCCCTTCCACAAATAGTACACAGAAAAGTGTAAAAAACTCTTTTTTGAGTCATTCTTGACCACACCACCGGTCGTTATTGATATATTTTACTTTTTTTTCATGAATAAATCATCGTTTCACATATCATTAAATTCTGTCAAGAGAAGCATCGCTTTCTATGTCAGACTACCGGGGGCGGGGGGGAGGTATTTTCTTAAATAAAAAAATATACAGCGCAAGCAAAGAGAGTGCGAAAATTTTGGTAGGAAGATGGTTATTTCGGCGTATTTTCGAGCACAAAATGCAACATTTGATTGTATTAGTTTTTACGTGGAAAAAATCGCTCTGAAGTGATTGTCCCCAAACTACACCTCCTCTGCTTTCAATTTTTCAAAAAGGATCAGCTGCGTTTAATGTCTCCATAGACTAAAGAATAGATGTGTGGTTTCACATATTTAAAATTTTCTTCCCAGAGAAAACAGTCGAGAAAAGGGCTTCCAAAAGCTTGGCAGTCAGGAAGGCAAAAATTTTTCTCCATAGGCATAAACATCCTGCTCCTCCTTCAGTACATCTGATGGATACACAAGAGGTTTTAATAATTCAAAATTACCAAATCTCTGAATTCCACACAGATATAGGACATTTGTACACACTTATTCGTTACTCCGAAAAATAAATATTGGCTGACAATAGACATCGGACACAAATTGGGATACCCGGTATGTAGGTAGGTACGTGGGTGGATATATATTCTCATATACAGTGTAATATCGTAGCTGTTGGAATTTGAAAAATTTCTCGAAACTAAACGAACTGAACATTAAGAAAGAAAAAAAAGGGCGAGTGAGAGAGAAAAAGTGCTCGCGGAGAAGACAAAAAGTACGCGTGCTGGATTGCCATTTAAAAAGAGAAGAAAAAAGCATCGTCCCGTCGTAAGGTACATAACGCGACGCACCGCGCCGCACCGAGTACGATTCCGGTGAGAAACGGGTCACTAGAAGAAATAAGTTGCTTGTATATAAACTGGAGTGAATGACATTTTGTTATTAGAATAAAAACGGGATTGTTGCCAACTCATGCGATATTTAAAGATAAATTCGAACTGTCATGGAAGCAACGAGCTGATAATATGGTACGAATTGTTTCGAAGACGTTTAATGAAGTTTTTCCGCGTAATGTATAGATATAATAATAATAATGATACACAGTCACTGGACGGGTAGGAGGCGGATGGCAGGGTGAACTCGCGTATACTCGAATGTTTCATAGTCTGGTATACGAGTACGAGAATCTGCAACATAAGAGTGCCTACGTAGATGTACTCCGCCCGGTACGTGCACTTTACCCATCTAGTATCTACCTGGGCAATAATATGGCTGACTTTTATCGTATTCGTATAACGTATTGTACGTACGTACCCTGCGTACGTACAATACGTATATTCCCGATACGATCGTATCGTAATGAAGCCTCGTGCGCGTGCTGCGATAAACATCATCCTCTGTGTCAGCGTAACATACGAGAAAAGTACCTCGATGAGGTTTGCATTTCCGACCATTTAGGTAGAACGATCTCTCTTTTGTTATTCACATTGCATTGCATTGGAATTAGATGACGATGATGGAGACGTTTAATTAGCTGCGAGCGAGAATTATTACGTGTCAGCTATTAAAATAAAATAAAAACGGTACAAAAATCTTCTGTATTTCTAATCTTAGAATAACGACGAACCGGCGGCGCGGCTCGGCATCGCATGGGTACCGGATGTTTAAAAATTGTTTAAAGTTTTGACAGACCCATAATACGATAGATATCTACCGTAAGCAAATAAAAATAAGAAGATAATGGAAAAAAAAAAAAACGCGTATAATTTTCGAACTAAATATTTTGGCATGCCAGGTCTACATTTCACATTTCATTTCTCTCGTACACGCGTATCCATAAAGCTTTTAACAGCTTTACTCCTACTCTTCAGTCTTTTTTTTTTTTTAACTTTTTTAAATTATGAGACAACTGAAAGTTTTCAAAGTCATCTTAACACGACGACGAAGCGAAAGAGTTTATAATAAAATTAATATTTTCAAAATAAGGTAACACTGCTAATTGAAAGAAAATCGTCTTTTCAAAGTAATGGGGTCTCAAGAGCGAATACTGAAGCTCACCCTACCTTGCTCAGCGAATTTTCAAGGACGATTTCAGCGATTTATAACAACGCTAATAATGGATGTCTTGAGAAACTTCTATTTTCAAAATCCTAGAAGTTGGATCCACTAGAAATATTTTTTTAAATCGTTGAACCTCATCGAAAACTGGGTAAAAAATTTACCAAAATGAGTAAAAAGTGAAGAAAATTGATCTAAATTATAAAAAAAAAAACAATTAATAATCAAAAATTTGGTAAAAATTTGACAAAAATGGGTCAAAAGTACAAAAAATGGCTAGAGAATTAAGAAAAATTGTTGAAAAATGAATGAAAATTGACCTAAAATATGAAGAAAAAATCATCAAAAATTAGGTAAAAAAATTAACTAAAATAGATATAAAGGGAAGAAAATTTATGTGAATAATGAAAAATTGTAGAAAAATGGATGAAAATTGTTTACATAAAAAATATGGTTAAAAATCACCGTAAATTTGGTAAAAAATTATCTAACGTGTAAAAAGTGGACAAAATTAAAAAAAAATCATAAATAAATGTTTAACATTAGCTAAAAATTGAGCTAAATTTTGGAAAAAAATTCATCGAAAACTGGAAAAAAATTTGATAAAAATGGGTAAAAAATGTAAAAAATTAATCAAAAATCATTAAAAAAAAATGTTAAAAAATAGCAGAAAATTGAACAAAAATCATGAAAAAATGTTGAAAGATTGGTAAACATTGACCTAAATTATAAATTTATGGAATAAAAATGTTGAAAATCATTGAAGATAGGGAAAAATTTGATAAAAATTGTTGAAAATCGACCTAAACAATGAAAAAAATTGTTGGAAATCGTCAAAAATTGTACAAGAATTTGATGAAAATTGGTATAAGGCGCGTGAAATTCATCACAAATCTAAGAAAAATGTCGAAAAAAAGTTGAAAATAGGCCCGAAATATGAATTAAAAAAAAAATCATTTAAAATCATCGAAAATTTAGTAAAAAAAATTGACAAAATTGGGTTAAAAGTAAAGAAAATTCGTCAAAAATCACGAAAAAATGTCTACTTATTGTGTCAATTTCTACAAAGGAGCCTTCTCTACTGCTCGCCTCCGATTTGAACGAAACCAAGGCAAGTACATGATAAAAAACCGCGGAACGAAATTTTCACCTGCTGACGTTCATATTTGGTTATTTTGGAGCATTTCCAATATTCTGAGGAAATAATTTTTTTGCCGGAAGCTCCGCAATGCCCTCAAACTGCAATAGATCGATTCACGAGTCACAGATTAGGCAGTAATCAAGTTTTTGTCAAAAAAGTGTCTCAACCAATTCAATTTCTCAATTTTTTTAAAATCCTGGAACCTTCAGAACGCCAAGAAAATAGAATAGATCGATTCACGGGCTCAGTATTAGGTGGTAATTCAATTTCCTTTATTAAGTGTAAGTTCAATTTAACATAATTAATGAAATATTTAACGGCAAATTTTCAAAAATTCACTAAAAATCCAAAAATGAACCTCAGTAGTTGAAAATTTGATTCGTTTTTTTTTGTTTTTGGCATGCACTTTTGCATCTAGCATCGTTTCGTACAAATTGAAGACGGTCGTTTGAGAAAATTCATTTGTTAGTCTCCTCTCTTTTCTTCGCTAAAATGATTACAATTTCTAAAAAAAAAATCAATTTAAGTATAATCTTTTGATTTAAGGCTATGGGCTATGCTCTTTTGAGATTTCAATATATACTTTGAAATAAAATTGTCCATAAGTGTATGTTTAGGTATTTTAAAAATTGTTTTTTTTTTTTTAATTCAAAAAAAACAAGACTGATGGTCACAAATCTTGGATAATTTTGGACTAAATTACTGATAAGTGAAGACAAATGGCAATCCTCGAATTCCATGGTTTTTTTGAAAAAATAAAATGAATTTTCAAAATGTCTCAAAATACACTTACGAACAATTTCATTCCAAAGCGTATACTGAAATTTCAAAACATTTTACACAGAATAAATTTTTAATTTTATTCGTCACCATCGATATTGAATTCGCAAAGCAGGCAGAGAGAGGGTTGGTGATAAAACAACGAAACGTGCTCACGTGCAATTTGCTAAATCTTTAAAAATCATCTGACTCGACGAAGCTAAATTGGATGATGCCATCGACTCGATTGAAAATATAAAAACAATTGCACGGAACTTTATTATATTTTGTAAACATGTCTGAGTATAAACAGGGTGGAAAAAATGCTCGCTTTGTTTTCATCTTCTTATCATAACATACTGTATACGAGATATTGGACCGATAGGATGGAAAATCGATAACGAAGAAAGCATTACGTGCTTTAGCAGCTTTGTCCGAAATAAGCATTTTAAATCACAACTCGGACAACCGCGGCCGCAATTTTGCTGCCAATAAGCGTATTTACGATTTAAAAATAGTATACCGATAAATTTGCTCATTTATGCACGCTCGTAATATGTAAAATATTAATAAAGATTACCGGGGTACCTAAACCTATTCTATATAACTACAAATACGCGAATACGCGAAAGAAGAAAGGGAAATACGAGTCGAGATATGAAAATTGTAGTACGTATTTGTAAACACGGGAAAAAACATAATTAACTCGAACACATGTTCGATTACTCTTTCAAAAAGCTATCACATAAAACTACGTACAAGTCTTATACACCGAGAGATATTGTCTGGTGATTGTATTATGCATATAATGTACCTGTACTGTACCTTAGGTACCAACAAATACATATATGCTACGCATACCTTAGGCTGAATGCGAAAATATGTATAAAAAATAAATTACCTGTGAAGTGGATAGCGGTAGAAGCCAATATTCCTTGTACAGATTGCGCATTTTGCTGCAACAACGATTGATAATCTTTCTTGACTAAATTCATTAAATTCGACTCCATCTCCGATGTACAACAGCTCTTATCCGCTTTACATATCGATAACGATTTGCCTGTAAAAATATAATTTCCGCAACGTGTTATCGTTTAAATAATTATATAAGTACATACATGTCATCGATACGTAAATAACGAGTCACGTCAGATTATTTTTTCATTCGTTTGCCGGGTCTTTGGCTTATACAAACGTTAAATTTTTCATTATGTGGCGTGTATTTTCGCACATCGGTAATTACGAATACATTTATTCGAGCCTAGGATATGCTTATCATGTTGAGAAGATGAAATGGACGAGATGGTGGGAAGGGAAAGTAGAGGAAAGGAAAGGAAAAAATTCAAGAAACCTTATTTACACGTTAGCTGTATTTTTTTTTTTTTTTTTTTTTTTTTTTTTTGTAACTTTCTGTAATGTTGCATCGACCATCGAAGCATGTAACGTATTTCGAAGTGTCTGTATTCGTACTAGATAGGTAGATAGTACGTATAAGCGGTATAACCACACCATCACCCTTGTTCTCGGATCGAATAACATATTTCAATGAGAATTGCTCGACGAAGCGTTCGTAATTAGACATGAAACTGTTAGCGAAACGTACCGTGTCCGAAAACCATCTTTAAAAGGCTTCCTTACAGCGAGGGTCCGTTTGGCTAACAATAATTACACATTGCGAAATAATAAAATAACACGTACGCTAGACACGCTCGCCTCTTCTTCGATAATCAATCGTCTCATCATTGGTAGATACGTTTTAAGTATACCTACGTAGTACGTAAATGTAATGTATATCCCATCTATATAATACACTCGTACTGGTAGGTATACAGTAGATTTTATACGTTTATACGACAAATAAGAAAGTATACCGAACCATAATATATAAAGTAAGAAAAGGAAAACATGGCTTCCGGCTAGTAATCTGCTGTATCGAAAGTACCTTTTCAAATAAACTTTATTATATATTTTATCAAACTTTCACATCGATAGACTACCCCAATAATACATCAAGTGACAACAGTTTCCTATTTCCTAGAGGGGAATTCAAAGTCATACTGTGTGACCCTTTTCAAAAGTCGTACACACCATACCATACGCGTGAGAGTAATTTCGTCTTTATATCAATGTACTGCAAAAATCTTGAACTTACAGTACAAAAACCAGCAAAAAATTGGCGTAACAAATTTTTCAATTAAAATATTTCGTTAAAAGAAAAATTCACATCGACATTGGTACAAAAGTTGCATACCAAATATAGGTACATACTAAAATCCATCTAGCAAATTATATTCAAGTTTTTTGAAAAATGCATCAATTTTTTACATCATACTGGGAAACGGAAGACGATAAAATAACATCAAAAAGACAAAATAAAATACTGAAAATGTTTCACATGGTCTAACATGCTGAGATAAATTTTTCATTTATTCGATTGCACACCTTACCCTTGCGGAACAAACATAAACCGCTCGTTTACTCTTCTATTTTATATTTCACGAATCATTGATCCGACCAAAAATTTTTTCCAGTAAAAAAATTCCATCCAATAAATTTCAATTTTCGTACCAGTGAAATATTGACAGACTTCATATACTCGTATGTTATACTAGAGACGTGAATATTCTGGAAGTGACGTTGAAGCTCATGTTTTATGAGTAATCTCATCAGAGATGGTTTAGGTTTTCACAAAGAAATGGAAAAATAATTCCACAAACTGCCCTGTTATTCATGTTACATTCGATCCAGATGCTTGCCATGAAGTCAATTCAGTTCAGGAATTGGAAAAAATTTCTCTACGTGTCAACGTATTAAATTTTTAAAAATATTTTGGTGGAAAATAGTTGATAAAACATATTGAATGTTTTTTTTTTTCTTTCTTTACTTGAATCCTTCTGTCGCAACACTGAACTTTGAACTTCTTCGTTTGATTTAGTAACACATTTCAATCAATTTTTTCAAAAGCTTCTTAAATATCTGGAGTTTTGAAAAAAATCTCAGAAAATTTTCATTAATTTCTTGAATTTTTAATATTTTGTAGAATTCGAGGTATATAATTTTCAACGTGTTAACGTACTTTGGAAGTTAATCAAGTCAAGTTCGAATCTTTCTAATCCTAAATTGTTACCCAAAATCTGAGAAATTTCAAAGTATCAAAAAAAATAGAGTATCCGATCCACCCGGTAGGGATATTTTAGTGTAATAATTTCAACTTGAAAAAATTATTAGGTGTCAAGTTGGCATGCTGAAAAAAATATCATAGTAAATTTTGCAGGTATTTATTTCAAAAAAATGTGCAACGCTAATGCATTCCAAATTATTTTCAACACAAAAGAATCTATCGTTATTAATGATACTTGAAACATTTTTAACAATTTGTTAAGATTTTTACGCTATTTAAATCACACAAATAGGAAGGAGATTCGAATATTTCATTGAAATTTCAACGTATGTAAGTTTAAAAAATTTCCTCATTTCCGGATGTATTTCATGATGTGTAGCATGAGCAGTAAAAAGCTAAAAAGAACTGATTCAATATCAGTAAACGTCATTCCATAAATATTCACCAAAGAAAATAAATTGTTAGTCAGTAGCTTTTTTAAAAAACGGCGATGTAAATATGGAGGGGGAAGGGAGATTTGAACACTACCTTCTCTCCCACCATTTTTTTTCAATTTGAATATTCATTTCAATAAGTGTACTTGAATGCACTTTTTTGAGTCCTCATTCTTTGTACTTGGTGAAATTTTTGCCTTCGCTTTTTACTCTGGGTTTATTATTTTAAATTTCTGAAGATAAATTCTTGCTCCCACCTCTTGCCATACCTCAGCTATGGTAATTATACCATGTTTTCGCCAATTTTTTCACATCTGTGAAGCGTTTTTTCATACTAAGTCACACAAAGGAAAAATGAGAGGAAAACTGTACTGTCCACGACTTTCAAGTTACAAAAAAAAGAATTATGTAAATGGAAAGCCGATGTTTTTTTCCAAATCAGTGGATCAGTGGTAATGGGAGGGGAGAGGTTTAATCAGGTTAACAAGTAAATTAAAAAAAAAGACCAAAAGACTACATTTCCGAGGTTGTGAGGGCTTGTAATGAGATTGGAAAGTCGACCCGAGTTCCAACTAAATGCACTTACCAACTTTCAACTTCATACCTCAATTTGGACCAGAGTTATGCGAGGAACAAACTCAAACTATAAGAAACTCCCGCCAAAAATTGCACTCCTGCGCTGTAAGGAGGCGCAATGGGTTTGAAAAATCGTAACTTCGAAAAAGGTACATCTGTGGCCAGGTTACCGAGACTACATACCAAATTTCAACTTTCTAGCTCAATTTGGAACGGAAATAAGGGAGGAACAGGCCTTTTTTAAAAATAAAAATAAATATCTGACAGGGCCAAAAATGGTCGCAATGGTCTTCTAGAACCCCAAATTGGATTTTGTTGATTATCCCCCCCTTCCTCCTTATAACATAGGTCGATAGGTCGTAATAGCCTGGTTCTCATTTACAATATGGCATGGAAAATTTGGCTGAAAAGTACATTTCTGAAAAGAATAGATCTCTCTGAGATTATTCATGCAAAAATATTGGAGTTTGTAGCATTTTGGTGGCCTTACAAGAGCCCCACGGGTGTAAAAAATGGACTTAGTAGGTTTTGCAAAACTCACGCCTGGACTGGATATATTTTGAAAAATTAAAGATTCAATTTGGTGGGTTTCCGAAAACCAAAGTTTGGAAATCTGAATTAAATCGACGGCGACCTTAGGAAAAAAGTAATTCCAAATTTGTTCTTTGCAAGTCAAATTGTAATTTTCTGAATACCTTGTGCGACAATTTTACGAGAATTTTTCATTTTTTATATATATGTATATACTGGGCGCGTGTAATTTCTAAGACTATTACGCCCAGTGGACAGGGGATCTAAATCTGGTTTGTTAACTTGAGT
>FIZR01027473.1:0-16453 GCA_900060175.1 Ferrisia virgata | reverse complement strand
TTTTTTTTTTTTTTTTTTTTTTTCACTTCCTTTTTTTTTTTTTTTTTTTTTTTTTTTCTTTTTCGCTAATTGCTAATTTTGTTCATTTGTCGACCTCATTACTACGCGCTAGTATGCTGATTGTGGACGAGTGAACTGTAAGCTGTTCGCGTCAAAGGTTTTACCGGTTCGCAGGAGGCTTGTCCCGGCCTAACCCAATGAGCATGTGGTGTGTGATATGGATTAGACGTACCTTATACCGGCTGCATTATCATAGACATACAGACAGGTCGAACGGTGTAGCCAATTTTTTTTTCTTCTAATATTCGCCTATGTCTGTGCTGCTTATATGTAAATGGAACATGTCCAACCAAGGGTTCCATGACCGCGGTGCTGTACCGATAAAGGAATTACAAACCGAGTGGGTTGTAAAACCGAAGCAAAGATGTGGTGTATCTATTTTTTTTTATTTTTTTTTTTTTTTGGTGGTAGTAGATATTTGTGCATTTGCACATATTGCACTGTTAGGTAGGATATGTGTACGCTGTACGAATGTATTTCATTATTCTGGATGGTGTGAATTTTTTCTTGCAGAATTTTGCAACGAGATTCGCAAGATGCGGTTTATGTGTGTAGGATAGATGGGCAGTAAAAATCCAGTCATTACATCGAAGAGATTTCCTTACTAGGTAAGTGGTTTTGATGTTTACTTTAAATGTTAACGTTGAGATTAAAATCAAAGTAAGCGTAATGAAGCGAATGAATTCTATCGGTTTATGGGATTAATAAACTGAAAATATTTACTTACATACTGCAAATATTATAGCCCACGATATACGAACTGGCTGGTTTATACGATTGATAATTATCACCTTATGTGGGTAATTTCTTCTTATAGAAAATCACTACAGAAATTTGGTAGGAATGAAAACGTGTGTTTTTGTAAAACTGTTGAATGATGAATTTTTTATTTTAGATCAAAATTATTTGAGCTTGAATAAAGTTGGGAAAAAGTGCTCTTAATTAGCATGATAATATTCTTGCTAGGTTGAAAAATTTATAAAAAGGTGTTTTGTACCGGTGTCGAGAGCACTGCGCTCTGCGGCATATCCACAATTCATCGAATTGCGTTCAGTTGTTTTCGAGAAATTCTGCAAAAATTTCTAAAGTAACCAAAAATGGCTGAAATTTCTCAAAAATCGGAAAAATTCTGATTTAGCATATTTTCAAATTGATTCAGTTGTTCCATTATTTCAAATTAACATTATTCTTCGCAATATGCTTAATTCTTTTTGATTAACAACTTTCAAACGAGAATAGAATGGAAAAATTTATTTGTGTAGAAAATACTAGCTTAAAGAATTAGATAGGCTACTTATGCAACGCGAAATCTGATCTTAAGTATGAATTATTTGCGACGTAATGATTCGTCAGGATCTTCATAGAAATTAAGTGATACTGGATGGATATGTGAACAAAGGGGGAAAAATCCTCACAATGCGAATAAATTTTAATTTTTTCTGTAAAAGTAAATGAATTGTGATTATATTTTCATTTTTTAATGAATAGTTCATAAACGATTTTATATTCTCTGGTCTAACACTTCCCAAATGGTAAAATGATTGCTTATCCAATTTAGAAAAAAAGTTGTCTCTTGTGAATTGCATTCGTAGAGTTATTTGAGGACGAGTGATTTAATAAATTGACTGATGACCGTAATTACCGTCTATTAATAATGAATCACTCCCATTTGCGAACGAATGAATCATGAATCATATGCGAATTGGTTTGTCCCTTTTAAAAACTGAGCTTTTCATACGTACCTACCATATCCTCATTTTATAAAATAGAAAAATTATGTCTCCTTCCACAATGTGCACAGAAAAATGGGATCCTCTCTTCCTTCTAGCAAAGGAATGGCCTGGAGTGTACATCGCAAATCTGCACAATTGGTTGCCCATCATGTAGTATTCTAGGCGCCTACATATGTAGCATACTTTTTTTGCATGGCACAAGGTTAATTTTGGCATAGCACTGTTGCCAACATTGAAAAAGTAACACTATTGTAATTTTCAATTTTGAACAAAAGTTATTTAGTGATCAGATAGGACCGATGATATTGGTAAAATTGGTCGGTATGTACGAACTGCTTAACTCAAAATTTGTAGGGGTACTGATCAAAAAGTTGGAAATTTAAAGAAATATTTTTTTGTGTTCGAGGATTCTTGCGCAACTCTTCAAGGTGAACAAAAATGGTTATTTACAAAAATTGTCCATCTTTAAAATTGAAGGGACTGTTTGGATTGTGGATTATATTTTACTACTTGTTCGGTATTATTAATAGTAAACGTAAAATATATCAATTTTGATTTGGAAAGATTGGAATAAAATTCGTCCATTGGGGCTTGTGAAACTTTCATGCAGACGGTCCATTCAGTTTTGAAAATATGCAATTTTTCTAAAGAACAATTCGCTCGCCTTGAACAGTTACGCAAGTATCCTTATTCACAAAAAATATTTTTACGAATTTTTGATTTTTTTAAATCACTGCCTCTTCAAATTTTGAATAGGGCAACTTGTTGATATGGCCTTTTTTTACTCATTTCATCGGTCTCTACCCAATTCTTATATTATTATTTTTTTTAATGTTGAATAATGAAATTGTTATAGTACCCTTTATCAATATTGACAACACTGCCATGCGAAAATTAGCCTCGTGTCGGACAAAAAAAAATTGCTGCGTTTGTAGGCATATGAACCATTTGTGCCGATTGGCGATGGACACTTCTGACCGTTCCGTAATAAGACATTCGCGGCTACGCCACTGTAAAAAGAATCGGATGGGTGCCTTCTTTCCTTCCCTTTAGGATGCTTTAATGTATAAAAAGGTTGAAATTTTCACTCTTCTTTCACTCATGCGATTTTTTTTTACTTTTATTCTCTTCTTCGGTTTTTATTCCACAATAGAGTATGAAGATTCTTAAATCTCAATGTCTTTTCATTTCGCATAACAATAATATTACCAGGTAGTGGCATTTACTGTATTTGGTGTATCTAAGAGGAGAGTTTTGGGAGGTCTCAAAATTATCCAAGCTTTCCAAAAAATCATATCAACGAATGAAACTAGAGTGGGACGAATTTTGCCCTTTTTTTTTGGAAAACTGAAAACTGGTTTTGATAGCTGAGAAATTACCTTAAAATAATATGGTAAAAATTTCAGCTTTACAACCTGATTTTTTCAACTTACAAAACCACATCAAAATTCAAAAGTTTTCAAAAAAGTCTCCAAAAAAAATTTTGAAAATTATTTCTTAAACTTAGTATCGTTACTCATATTTAAACCCAAAATGATCATTGATGGCAAGTTTTCTATCCTCCCTCCTTCAGGAGTTTTTAAAAAAGTTACCTTTTTGTGATTTTTCACAAGTTTTGGAAAACTACGAAAGAAATTTTTTCAACAAACAACCCCCTTAAATGAATGTAAGGGTACTCAAAAATAGTCACTTTTCACGTTTTTTAAAATGATGTTCGAAATTGACAAAATACATTTCTAATATTTCATCCATTTTAGAACATGGAAAGCAATTTTTCATTTTTTTTTTTTTTTTTTGAACCATTTATACAATATTTTTGTACGTTGAGATACCTATTGATAAATCATAAACAGCACCTCAAATGGCCCATTACACTGTGGATTTGCTGAAAAAAATTTAACGATGGAAAAAAATTCTTGAAAACATACGAAAAAAAAGCATTCCTTAAGCACCCCTGCAAAATCATCTATCAGTGATAAAATTGCAATATTGCGCTTAATCATGTAAAATTGATGTCCTGCATCCATTCGAGGTAGGAGCCCCCCTCCCCATTCCTTCCATACTTTTCCAAAAAATTGTGGGAAAATGCAAAAACTGATGTTTTTTTAGAAATTAAAAAAATAGTACAGTCATTTTTGCACAAAAATAGCCTAACCCCGATAAAAATTCACACTAAGAGGAAATTTTGTTAATAGGTACTGTGAAGTATCTATTTTAATATTCCCGAACTCCCTAAAATCCATGCTTAATTTACCCTCTTCTGTGGGGCAATGGGGTGCAAAAATAGGTTTTTTGGCAATTGTTATCCAAGTAACGCAATTACGAAGAAAATATTAGAACAGAAGTTGCAGAGCATTAAAAAACGAACATTCTCACTTCTTTGACTTTTTCCCCCAGGAGGTCGTGGGGTTCAGACAAACGTTGTAAATCGTTGAAAGACAAATATTTTCGTTTTTTTACTTTTTCCTTCGGTGGTCATGGGGGCGGAGCTGTGGCCAAAAGAAAACAAAAGTAGCACTTGAAAATTACTCTTGAAATGAATGATTTACGCCTATGCGAGTGAGGTATAAATTGCAGCTAGCAAAAAATTGAATGAGTTTACTGCTAGGGTTTTTGTGGTCGCTAAATTCGATTTCGACAATCCTTTGAGCGTTGGACCCAAATTGTGCTTTTAAAGGGGACGTTCAAAATCCAAAATTTGCCATATTTTGGACATCGGTGTCGAATTATGAAGACTAAAATCTGCTGTTCTAGACTAATGAGAGCTTTTAGCTTTTTGACCTAAATTAAGCCCCAAAATGGAACGTTAAAATTTCAAAATTTTGCGAAATACACACAAATGGGTATCGGATTTTGTAAATGGATTTTCTGAAGTGCTGTTTTGGGATTTTTTTTTACTTTTTCATTATACCGGGCGTGTATAATGGCCAGGATTGTTACGCCCACTGTCGATGGATCTTGAATCTATTAAGGTTTAATACAATTTTGAAGCTTGGTAAATTGACACCAATGTACAAAATTTGTTAAATTTTGGATTGTAGACCTTTCCTTCAGAAGCCCAATTTACTTGGTAGGCTTTTTTTTGAACTTTGATCGTCAGGTTTTCTTTGTTACATCTGTGAGTCTTTCACCGTGTATCACTAAGACTTCTCGATCTCGTAGTAGGAAGGGTTAGAAATACACTCTTATTTATACGCTGCCTAAATACGCGTATTACCTACACCGAACGATCGAAAACAACTGAACAAGCAACCACACCGTCAAACGTACACTGTACCCGAAATTAGCATTATTTTCGCAACCATGTGTCAATTGAAAATAGCACATGTTCTGTACACTGCATACTACACACGCGCACATTTACACTCACGTTAGCATAGAGCTAAATAGTAAGAAACTACGTTCGTTGGTACATTTTGTATTTACATTATCACTTACACACAACGACAAAAACGTATGGTACAGGTCATGAAACCCGACAACCGTGGAGGCCTAACCTAATAGGCCTCTTTGGTGAAGATATAAAATTGTGCTCGATGATTCAAAAAAAAGGAAGGGGGTAATTTTACCCACGTAGTAGCATTTATTAATTTATTTTTTAACACCTACTCGAATGTCGAGTACCTCTTCCTTATGATAATCACGGGAAAAGCTGTATTTATGTGTGTGCGTAATGCGTATGAGAATTAAGAAACAACGACGAGAAGGGAGTGAAAAAAAGAAAAAGAAAACTAACACGCACACACCAATACATTTAGGTGTATAAATACGCTGCTTATACCTATACTTACATCTGCATACATATATTTAAGCTATATACTACTTATACAGATACATTCTTCATGCATATAAGTGTCGACGTGCCAAACACCGTATACATTTTCGCGATATTATGTATGTATTATGTGCTATGTGTGTGAGAGGACATTATAACCTTAACATCGACCATATTCAAGGCCGAGGGTCAACGTAATGCTGCTCTGTTCATCGCGAGCCAGGACGAGACGAGGTGAAACGCGTACTTATACCACATCTCATCTTTCGCACAAAGCGAAACCAGTTCTACGTTAAGCTTCTTTCGTTTTTTTTTTTTTTTTTTGCGATTATTTAAACGAATACCTGGTAGTATTGCCAAAATACATTGTATTGCTCACGCTATATTAAAACGAGTAGACGTGATGGAAGAACCGATGGTGGAGAGGAGGCCTATGCTGTTTTTAGTAGGGTATTCTGATCATACTAGCGCAATCATAACCTACCATCAGCGCCATGCCAATTCCACGAATCCTCGTAGGCAAAAAAAAAAAAAAAATTACCGTCGAGAAGACGATGTAGTGTGTATCATGGTGTATATTAATATACCTACCTCAATGTGTCCTCCCAGCCCCGTTACTGTAAAAATAACTCTTCTTTAAACCAGTTCCTTGGCGGCGCGGCGCGTACATAGTCATCTCTCATCTTTGTATTCGTATGTGGCCGCGGCCAAGCGGAGCTGGACGAGTAATTATTGCACTTTTTTTTTGTATATTTATTCGTGCTTACGAAGTACATAGGTAAGGTACATATCTGGATGATGCGATAATAATAGGTACAACACCGTCATCAGACTCGATTAACTTAGGTGATTGACCGACTACCCATATATGTACGTACACATTGTGCATGGTGTTGAGGTACGTTGTACATATATGATTCGGTTTTCTTTTGTTTCATTTTTAGCCTGATTTTCTATGTCATATTGTCAATGAAAACCAGGCTATTACAGACTATCGACCAACGGTGGCGGATGAGGGGGGGCATATCAACAAAATCAGTTATAGGGTCCTAAAAGACCATTCAGACGATTTTTAGCAATGTTAGAAATTTATTTTTGTTGTATTTTTTTCCTGAACATCGAAATCATTTACTCCACTCGATATCGACCAAAATCGCCTCCAATTCGGTCAATCGGCTCAGTTTGGCGTCAGATTAGATGTATACGAGTGGGGATGAAGTTTAGTCAGAATTCAGTTTTGCCCTATTTTGGAGGAGGGGTTGCTGAGGAGCCAAAAAAAGGCAAAAAGAGCCCCTTTTTAGGCCAATTGATGGAGAACCAAAAGTTGTATAAAATATCCCAAAATCAACTTCGTAAGTCAATGGAAAGGGGTGGTGAGGGTATTCTCCCCCCCCTTGACCTTGTAAAAGAGCCGTTCCTCCCCTATCGCCCCACCAAATTGAGCTAGAAAATTGAAATTTGGTACCTATGTACATATAGTTGGGGCCGTAAATATGCCTTTTGGGGGTTCCGATTTTTCAGCTTCATTGCACCCCCTCACAGTCCCAAAAAAGTGGTTTTTTGATCGGTTTTTCTCATTTTTCTTATTTTTTGAGTTTGTTCCTCGCATAACCCTCTCCAAATTGAGCTAAGAAGTTAAAATTAGGTATGTACATTGGGTAAAGGCTCTAGATGTGCCTTTTAGAGGTCTCAACTTTTCAGCCCCATTTTACTCCCTCGCAGTCCCAAAAAAGTGGTTTTTTGATAGGTTTTTCTCATTTTTCTTATTTTTTGAGTTTGTTCCTCGCATAACCCTCTCTAAATTGAGCTAGAAAGTTGAAATTGGATATGTACATTAGGTAAGAGCTCTAGATGTGCCTTTTAGAGGTCTCGATTTCACTCCCTCGCAGTCCTAAAAAAAAGTGCTTTTTGGGTCGTTTTTTCTTATTTTTTGAGTTTTTCCTCGCATAACTCCCGTCCAAATTGAGCTAGGAAGTTGAAATTGGATTTTTACATTTAGTAGGGGCCCTTGATGTGCCTTTCGCTGGTCTCGACGATGCTTTTTTTCAATTCTCAAGATTGTAATGTGTTAGTGCTACCGATACCATGCTGTTATTTTCGAAAAATGTTTACACCCTATGTACCTTTATAGGTACTTCTACTTGTTGCTCTCGGATTAACTGATACAACAGTTCCAAGATTAGGAAACATTTCAGAAGGTAATTGGAACACAACACGTATCAAAGAAGGGCTCGAGATTTATGGTCACGTTGTCATTGTCGAAAACCTACCTTTCCTCTCTTTCTAAAGGTAGACCCTGTTCGGTTTTTATTTAAAGTTTCGAATCTGTTGGTGAATGCGACGATGGTAGACGACTACATAGTCTCCTCCATATTCGTAGACGTGTTAGAAATACCTTCATACCATACAACAAATTCACATACCAATAACCTACACAACACACCATAAATCAGCTATCTATGTATATTTGAACAATTGTCAAGAGAATTGATCTAAAATGTGTGCAAGCATTCGCACGCAGTTTGGCAACGGTATCACTAGCGCCATTTTTGGTCGCTTCCTCTTCCCTCCGCTGTTTCTTCGGTAGTAATTCTCGAACGTATATTTATGTACATATTTTGTTGGGTATCTTTTTATTTAGAAGAAATAGGAAGCAAACTACTGGTCCGTAACATGGGTTAAAGTATACGAGTGAGGGAAATGTATATGCTAGGTCTAAGCCCGTAGGTTTGGAAATGATTTTTATTCGATGAATTCTAAACTGTGTAAGATTTATCACCTTAAATTTGATTCTCACTATCGACTTCCTTTTACCTACTTTGCTGCTGATTTGAAATGCGTTCAAGCGTATTTTACAAAGTACACGTAAAATTGGTACATATTAGCCAAAGGGGAGGGCAGATACAATGTTGCAAGAAAAAGTAGATCTGTAAGTAAACATGGAAGGAGAGAGAGTTGGCTTATTATTTATTATGGATGCTTGCGATTAACAGATTATTATGAAGGGAAAACAACGAAAAATATCGAAATTAATTTTATGGAAAATAACGAACCACCCTTTCTAGGTTTTCAGTAGAAATATGAAATTGAAAAATTAATGGTCCTAAAGTCCAGCAATGAAAAATGTACCGAGTCTCCGAAAGGGTTGAAATTTGGGACCGACCCCAAAAGTTGGAATATGGATATGAGGCGGGCTTTTTTAGACTAAAAACAGAAAAAAAATGGTAATTTTCGATATTTAGCTTTTTTTTTGAACCAAGTCTGGCGGCAATTGAGGCTTGGCAGACTGGCATATTCGGACGCAGCGTAACAAATGCTATTCAATGGCATAAGATTCAGCCATCAACCTTTTCAGGGGAGTGTTCGTGAAAGTTTTGAACTTTCAAGTCTCAAAAGGATATGATGGAAATTTCAGCTCGCCAATTCAATTTTTCAAACTTGTAAAACTCACTAAAAGGTCAAAAGTTTGAAAATTTCCAAACAGTCGAATAAAATTTTTTTTGAAAATTTTTCCTAGATATGGAATTATTATGCATTTTTGAATTCAAAATAATCATTGTTTAAAAATTTTTGCAATTTCCTCTTTTTTCAGTTTTTTTTTTTTTTTTTTTTTCAAATATCACTTACGTTTTTTGTACGATTTTTTGAGGAAACACGAAGTGATTTTTTTCAGAACCCTCCTCCCCCCTTCCTCAGAAATGGATTTAGGACATCAATCTTTGATGATTAAAAGCAATATTTCAACTTTATCCCCATGAACGATTTTTAGGGTGCTTAAAGAATGGGTTTTTCGTATTTTTTCAAGAATTTTTTCATATTATTAAAAAAAAATTGTTTCAGTAAATTCTTAGTAAAATAGACCTAGTACACTTGACTTCGTCCATTTAAAATCTGTTTGTCGACTTTTGCCCTTTTCAGGCGGTTCTCAAAATGGTTCAAAAAGAGAAAATAAAAATGAAAAATTGTCTTCAAAAGTCCAAAATGGAAAAAATGTAACCTTTGTAGTGAAATTTTTTTCGAAAAATCATTTCGTTAATTTCTTACGAATTTATTTTAAAATATGTAAAATAAATACATTTTTCGAATGACCCTGAAAAATCGTCTGTGCGGGATAAAATTTTAATATTATTATGCTTATTTATCTGTAATTGAGGTCCAAATCCATTTTAGGGGGGCGTTTCTTACAAAAAATATTCTTTTATGGTTGTTCAAAAAATAGTAAAAAAAAAAAAAAAAAAACGCAGAATGTGGCATTTTTTGAAACTCCGAAAAACGGCAAAAATAGCAAAAATTTTCCAACAATGATCATATTGAGTTATATATGTATAACATTTCCACTTTTGGGAAAAGTTTTCAAAAAAATTTTTTATCCAATTTTTTTTAAATTTGTAAAAATGTTTGAACTTTAAGTGAGTTTTTCAAGTTTGAAAAACTGAATTTGGAGACTGGAATTTTGTACCACACGCTTTTGAAGTAATTTCTCAACTATTGTGTCAATTTTTTATAAACTGAAAATGAAATTTTAAATGATTTTTTTAATAATTTTAAATACTAATTGCAAAGAATCAACATTCTTCAAAGATTTTTATATTTTGAACAATTTTTCAATTTTTTTGATTTTGAAAGCAAAAAGTTATCAATTTTTTAACAGGGTTTTCACTTTTTTACTTTTTTTTTTCAGTCGTGTAATGACGTTTTGAATGATTTTTTTTTTCATAATTTTACTTATTGAAAATGAAATATTGACAAATTTTGATTTTTTTAAAATCATTTTTTAAGTGTTTTTGAAATTTCTTTCAGTTGTTTAATATTTTTTAACATTTCTTTTTCCTTTTTTTTGCATCTTTTAAACAGAAATTGACATTTTAATATAATTGTTTCATCACTTTACACAGAATAGAACCGAGAAATTAGGTATTGTTTGTTACAGTTGACATCTTGAATTATTTTTCCATCATTTTACATAATTTTAACTTTTTTTTTGAATTTTTCAGTTTTTTAATAAATTGAGGTTTTTTGAACGATTTTTTCGTAATTGTACTTTTTTTCGTGTAAATTTTTTTTTGTTTTTTTCGCAACTTTTAAGCAGTAAATTGATATTTTTAGGTAATTTTTTTCATCTTAGACTTCGAAAGCTAAAAACTAATATTAAAAAAAAATATTTTAGTTCTTTGCGTTTTTTGACAAATGTAATGGTATTTTGAAAGATATTTTCATTATTTTAATCGTTTTTCCTATAGATTTCTTTTCTTTTTTTACACTTTTTGAGCTCTGCAATTTTTGCATCGCTTTAAACATTTTTTTTTTCATTTAATGGTTTTTAATGATTTTTTCCGGGGTTTTCACATTTTTCAACAATAAATTGATATTTTAAACGATTTTTTTCATCGTTTTGAACCTTGAAAATAGAAAACCAACATTTTCAGAACTTTTTTTCGGTTTTTTGCGTTTTTCAAAATGTGAAATGACATTTTCAATGAGGCGAAAAAGTTTTGACTAGTGAATCGTTTTTTATATTTTTTTATGTTTTTTCAGGCTCCAACGTATTTAGTTGGCGAAAAAGCTGAAAAAGTAGCGCTAATACGATATGACGCCCGTGACTTATTGTTTTTCTTATTTAAAAATTCTAATTTCACTTATTTAAAGAAATTTTTCAAGTTAGGGATCTTTTTTTGATTTATAGTTCTTCATTTATAAATTTTAGTCATGTTAATTGGATTAAATCGTATTTTTTTTGATTTTATATGGAGAGAATCAGAATTAATTTCAGAAATAAATTTGGAATTTTTTGCAATTAATTTAAATAACTTAGGAACTGAAAATTTGATTTATTTTACAAGTAATTTGTTGATAAATGATTATTTGAGAAATTTTTTCGCATACGAATATTACTAGCCTTTATTATAATGAAAGGATGTTGCTTAAAGGTTAAAGAAACGAATTATTTTTTTGACCACCTCGAAAGTACCTCAAACATTTTAAGTCATCGTTGAATAATTTCAAAGAAACAAGATTACGTATGTTGTTGTTGTTGTTGTTGTTGCAATTGTTGTATGTATTATGTTCGCTAAAAATGAAGATATTAACGATCAAAGGGTAATGACACTCACAGAAACGATCTTTTACCCTAACTCACTGTCAATGTTATACCTAAACCTATATGTACGTATTGCTTATCTGTAGCGTCGAACAATGATGCCGAAAATGAATCGCAAAAAGCCAACTATTGTCCCATAGGGTTCAAGGACATAAGGACGAAGGTTTTATTTTGAGCCATCGCATCGTTCAAAATATTTACGCTCTATATATGTATGTAGGTACAGGAAGTTCCGGAATAAGGGAGGGATTTCTATTCTGTGATTTCGGTCGTTGATACGGTAACTTTGAATGGTACTGACGTAGCTTTGATGATTGGTTTCTGTAATATATAGAATGAAAGAAATTTTATGTATGATAGCATTAGCAGGAACTTGACAGTGTAGAATGTGAATACTTTACCTATACACTTACATATAAAAATATGTACGTTAAGTTACATATGTTACATTTGATAAGGAAAAACCCCGAGGTGTGCGTGCATGTTTATTGGTACCATGGTCAATGACTTCGAATGTGTTCATTCTGGTATATTAAGAGGAAAAGAAGAAAAACAGTATACGTACGTAATGTGGCTAGCATTCTTCGCATAATTTCTTCTTTCTAACTGGTTCTTCTTTCTCATAAATACTGCGTATCTGCGTAGTATGTAATGTACGTACATTGCATCGCTTTTAACTGGCCGTAGTAGGTAGGAAGAGTATGTATAGTATATTGATTTGCGAGTACAGATTCATATCCATTTCCATGTACCCATATTGTAAATACGCTTACCTACGTATGTGGTCACAAATGGACATTATATAAAATAAATACGTGAGTGTATCTTGAGACTTGAGAGTCGTGGAAAGAGGATGTTGCGGATTGTCGCTCCTTTTTTTTCTCGATTTTATTTCTCTCTTTGTGTTTCAAAAGAACTAGAGGCGAGACTAAAATAGCTATAAGATGTAAGAATAGATACCTAATAAATTCAGTCAACTTATGCATGATGGAAGAGATGTACCACGTATTGTGTATAAAAGTATCTATCGAGATTTGTTTGCGAGAATTACTCGTCGTATCTGATTAGTACTGTGTGCTGAATCTTATGGTTTTCAAAAACGTATCGAAATGGCTAACCTCGTGGTAAAAATTTTGGTCGCCTATCCCTCTCCTATCGCTTGCTATGGTTCAAAATGTTGCATCAAGAATTTTCATTTTCGCAAATTTTCAACCGATTTTATTCAAACTTTCGTAGGTGTTTAACTATACCAAAAGGGTAGTTAATGGATGATTTGAAACGCGTGTTTGAGAACTTTAAAGCTAGTTTTCTTTGTAAAGTTTCAGGTAGACAATTTTAAAAAATTTCATTTTATCCTATGCGCGAGGTGATATTTTTTTTTTAAATATTGGAAATGGGCGAACATCTTGAGAAATTTGAAAAACCATTTTTCGTTCATAAAATGATCGTTTTTTTTTGTGGAGAAATTTTTTCTCGTAATACATTTAAAAATACGTATTTATACACCAATTTCCCAATTTTCACATCATTTCGTGTTTTTTTTTGTAATTTTTCAAATTTCTCAATTGAGGTAAGGTAATGCACTTTACTTTCTTCACTTACGAAATTTTTGCCCCAAAAAAACTAGGAGCAAATTCGTGTTCTGCGCTTTAAACTACCCTCAAATACCGTTCGTGCGATAAAAGTACTCAATTTTTAAAAATTCGCATTGTCGATCAACGAAAAAATTAATAGAAATTCGTTTAAAAAAAAACAGAAAACTGGTCAAAAATGCAGCAAACATTTAAAAAAATATGCGAAAATTGAAGTAAAACAGTAAAAAAAATCGTCCAAAGTACTTGAAAATTGTGCAAAAATCACGAAAATTAGATGAAAATTCGCCTAAAATTATAAATCGTTAAAATTCATTGAAAATTTGGTAAAAAAACTAATATAAATACAAAAAAAAATGAAAAGAATTGACCAAAAATCACGAAATAATGTAGAAAATAAGTAAAAATTAAAGTAACTGAAAAATGTGCAAAAATTACGAAAATTTGTTAAAAATAGGCCTCAAATTGGAAAAAGGTGTTAAAATTCATCAAAATTAGAGTAAAAAACTGTTAAAAATACGTTAGAAATGGAAAAAATTTACCAAAAATCGTTGATAAACATTGCGAATTGGGTACAAAATTTAACAAAAGTGAGTAAAAAGTGTAGAAAATGTTTCAAAAATCACGAAAAACTTTAAAAATTAAAAAAAATTACTTCAAATATGAAAAAAATTGTTAAAATTCATTGAAAATCGGGTGGAAATTTAAAAAAAAAACTGGTAAATAGTGTAGAATATTGACCTAAAATTTGAAAAGAATCACTAAAAGTCATCGAAAATCGATCAAAAATCTGGTAAAAATGTTAAAAAGTGGATGAAAACTGGAAAAAAAAAGAAAAAAAAATCATTGAAAATCAGCGAAAATTGAGTGAAAAATTGGCAAAAATATAGAAAATTGATGAAAAATTTTGAAAAACCGCATTTTTAACCAAATTTTGTTAGACGGTTACCAAATTTTTTACGATTTTAATGATTTAATTCAGCGGAAATTGAGCAAAAATCGTTGAAAATCATTGAAAAACTTTTTTTTAAATTGACGAAAGTGCAGAAATGCAGTAAATTAATCAAAAATAACGAAAAGCTTTGCATTTGTACCCCCTTTTTTGTCCAATTTTTACCTTTTTTGACAAGTTTTGCTTAATTTTCTATAATTTTTAACAATTTTTGGTAAATTTTCGCATCTTTTTCAACATGTTTTCGTAATTTTTAATAAATTTTCTGCATTTTTGTCAATTTTTTTACCAAATTTTCAATAATTTGCTGCAATTTTTGGTAAATTTTTTATCAAATTTTTGATAATTTCTTTCATATTTTCTTGCCCGTTTTTTTCAATTTTTTACCCAATTTTCAATGATTTTTGATAGTTTTTCAAATTTTTAAAGGTCTTTCGTCACTAAAAAAAAAAAAAAAATTGGAGAAAAATCCAGGACTGGAATCTCTTTTTTCTATTTTCTCGGACGAGATCTAATCTAATGAACTCAAAATTGGTATCTTTCAAATCATGTACGCTAAATTGTGTGCTAAAACGTTTTTCAGTCCTATTTTTTTCCTTAGAAAACTGTCAAAAAACCGTTTCAACATATTTGCCTTGATATATGTATATTAGGAACGAGAAATAAATAGGATTCGAGTCTCTCTTGTGTGGTGTGCCGTTATGAGTAAATACATTTTTAATTTTTTCGTCCAAACGACAAATTCATCTACATATGTATGTAGGTATAGGTATAATGTAGAATTGTAGACGATTATCATTAGGTTTTGTTGTGTTGCAAGTAAATGGGGTAGGCAATCATCGCGCTTAATGAACATTCATATTATTGCATGAAGATATAGTACCTTAAATATAGTGCTAGGTAAAGGGAAATGTGTTCATAATGATTATCAATTACCATTATGGATACCCATGCTTTACTATAATTACCTATAACAGATAAGTATTTTTTAATGAAATAGATGAATGAAGGGGACTGAACAAAGTAGCGTTATGCGATAAATTATATACGTATAGGATAAGTAGACAGTCTAGGGCATATACGCGTGAGTAAATCGAGTGTAAATAAGGCGCCGCGCCGGGACAATGATGTCATTACGTTCAAAATACACCCATAGTAATAGGTACGTTAGGTACCATTCTTATAGGAATATTATACAAATAAATTCGTAAGTCATCATCGTATACTCGTATTGACGTAATAGTCGCAGCTCGTCTCACTCTATCATTTCTTATTTACCTACCTATGACTGTACTTTACGTATCGTTATCGTCGTTTATTGTGACGAGTATGAGTAAACCGATTCTAAGAATTGATTATTTTTATAATTGTTCAATTTAGGCACTCGTATGCACACACAGGTACGTACTTTGGTGTATGGTACGCTATTTTATAAACGTCGTCGTCGGTTATAAATATTCGAATGAATTATATAAATTAAAACCGAGAAATTGAATGTAATCATCTATTACGTATAGTTTCTTAACGTTTCCAAGTACCTACTTTAAAATTACCAAAAATATATCGGCCAAATTACCACGTCATAAATAACATATGTACGTTGCGTGGACCCAAATACATACAATATTTTCTTATGTGAATGAACTCCTAAGTTATCATGAGATCTTTTTGGAATTGACGACGAATGACTTGAATGAGGCACAAAATGTATAATTCATAAGCAAGAGTAATTGTATTTGATTGGTCTTTCAGAACCTCAAATTGATCTTTTATTTTTCGTACGATTCAATTACACAGCGAAAATAATAGAAAATTAGAATTTTTTTCATGTACCTATTTATACAGGGTGTTTTTGTTTCGATAGTACCCCCTTCATACCACAAGTAGAGCAACACAAGTTGTACTCATGTAGCATGGGTTGTCTATCCAAAACATTGCAAGGGCTGTGCTACAGACATTTGAATTTTTCATTTTCAAAAATTCCAATTTAAGAACTAAAAATGGTAGAAATGTCCAGTTTACGCCAAAATGTGACGAATACAATGTAGTATTTCTGGTAAAAAAAATTAAGGTCATAGATTGTATAGTTCGTGAAATATGACGAATTTAATGTAAAAAGATGATTGAAAAATTTGTAAATTTTCTAAATTTTTGTTCATAACTTTTTAAAAAGCTCTTTTAAGTACCCGATTAAAAAATTTTTCTTGAAGTAACAAGGTACCCTCCACCATTTGGCATAATTAA
>FIZR01027463.1:0-13225 GCA_900060175.1 Ferrisia virgata | reverse complement strand
TGAAAAAACATCAGAAATATGCCCTGTACGTATGCATTATTTGACAATGTAGGACTAATACTTCACATCTTTATGCATAGATAATCTATCATTACATTGGTGGAGGGGAGGGGAAGAGACCTTGTTACGAATTTTAAACTAAATTTTAATAATTTTACACAATGATTTCATTTAAAAAAAAAAAACACCTTTGATCATTTTCAATTCATCGTCTATAGTACGTTAGTATATTTGTAAAATTTCCAAGTCAAGTCGCCACGAGTTAAAATTTTTTTTTAAGCTGAAACTTTTTGGGGGTTTATTTGGAGTCTAAAGGAACATTTTTAGGGAATGGCACATTGAAAAAGTTGAATTTTTTTTGCACTGCAAACATGCTGACACCCTGCTATATGCACTTACAATCGTATACCAAACAGAAAGTGGCATTTTGCCGCCAATGTAGCGAGGGTCACATAGCGTCTGTAATTTCTCTAATGTCGTTTCCAAGTAAAAGGGATGTACTGTACGAGAAAGCGAATCCCTTTGGATTTTCTTAAAGCTATAAAACTTATACTACGCGAGATAGATAGACAGAGAGAGATAGAGAGACTATTGGTAGTAGCATGCGGAAACCATGCCGACTTATGATGAGTCATAGGCGTCTTCAAGGATAAATGGAGCCATAGGGGCAGAAGACGTGCGTGTCATACCCTATGTTTTATTACCTTACGTATTGTATGCGATGATGACGGTGACGACGAACCCCTGCCTTTAGTATTTCTTTAATTGGGTATTCCGTTCAAAAACGCTGCATCTTTGCCTCAACGTACTCGTTGACTAAGCAGTGAGCTTTTGAAATTGGATAATAAGGGTCTTTCTCGCTACTCTTTGCCTTTAGCCAATGCGAAACGATTTTCGCAATGCTTTTTAATGTCGTGCGCCGCTGGTTAGGTACTTGGTCATAAATCGGTTTCGAGACGCAAGTAACGAATATATTTTATGGGGTATTTAGGGCTGATGAAAATTGAGGCAATAATTCAAAAGCGAGTTGTAATAAAGTGGAAATATTGAAGTAGCGTTGTAATAGCCGATGTTTCGTGGGTGTTGTTATTTCCATGTGTGAAAACAGTATCGATTTTCATTATCGAGTATACCCCGGTGAATAAGAAAGGATGGTGATAGTTTTGGTATCCTGGTCACTATCATTTTTGTTTGTATTGTGATTAGTAGAGTGTCTCTGAGGTATTTTTCGAAAATGAAAATTTCAGAATGTGTAATCTTTGAAATTTTCGATTTTAGGGTGTATTATATCGAATCACAGCACCACACTTATCACATAGTCGCATTAATTGCGGAAAAGGTATAATTCAAAGTAAATAGTCCATTTTTCAAAAAAATTCAATTACAAAATTCTTACTAAAACTAAAATTTACTTCGGTAGAAATACCTCTATCGAATGTCAAAAATGTGACGGCCTTTCTGGAATTTTAGTACAATTTTTTCAATGGTCCGACCTTCAGTCTAAAAGAAAAGCATTGTAGGACGCTAACTTCTTTCCTTTCTGTGGCTTTTAAGGCTCTATGGTGTATTTCCCACTTCACTTATGTCAGAGTCTTCAGTGAAAATGGTATAAATACTTACTGAAAATGTTTTTCAGCTTTTGGAATCTGTGTATTCGGCTTGAAATTCATGCAATGAGCTCGATATTTGAAAAACGAAATGTCGAAATAGAGTGATTAGAAGAAGAACTAAGCAAGTTTTTTAGTTTTGATTATCCTAAAAAAAAACGAATCCTAATTCGAAGGTCCGGGCTATGTTTAATTCTTCAGCGACAAGCTTCAATTTTAAAGTATAGATTTCGATAAAAATTAGGTATTTTTGATGTAAATTCTGATTGATCCAGCGTACAAAGCTTTTCTCGATATCTTTGTATCGCGTTGAGAGAAACAAACTTTGGATTAAAAGGTTAAATCTGTAAATTACTACAATTTAAAAAAAAAAAAAAAACAGCGACGTTTTTTTCCAAATCAGTAGTAAGGATAGAAGGGCACAATTGGGCTCAAAAGTTGACACCATAAAAAGGCACAACTAGGAACTAGGACCTATACTAAATCTACATACTGAATTACAACTTCCTTGCCAAATTGAGGGCCAGGACAGGAGATACAAGGAACAAAATCAAAAAACAAGAAAACCCAACCAAAAAAACATATGTTTGGGGTTGTAGGGGGTGCAATGAGACTGAAAAATTGAAACCATCAAAATGTACATCTGGCACATATACTAAATCCACATACCAAATTTCAACTTTCTTGCTCAATTCTGAGGAGAGTTATGCGAGAATCAAACTCAAAAAATTGAGAAAACAGGCCAAAAAACTAGATTTTTAGAACTATGAGGAGGTGCGATGAAGCTGAAAAGTCGATACCCCCAAAAAGCACATCTAGCGCCCTACTAAATCTACATACCAAATTTCAACAAACTAGTTAAATTTGAAAGACAGTTTTGCGAGGAACAGCTTCAAAATATAAGAAAAACCGACCAAAAAACCTCATTTTGGGAATTGCGAGGGGGTAGAAATTGATCGGAAAGTTGAAACCCTCAAAATGCACATTTATGGCCCTTACTAAGTCTACATACAAAATTTCAACTTCGTAGCTCAATTCGAAGGAGAGATAGAGGAAGAGCAGCCCTTTTTCAAAGTCAAAAGAGGTAAAACCCTCATATCTCCCCTTCCAATTGACCTAAGGTGCTGATTTTTGGAAATGTTATACAACTTTGCACTGTCTATTGATCGACTCAAAACGAACATTTTTGACGATTTTGACCCTTCAGCACCCCTTTCACAAATTTATGCATAGCTGAATTTTGACTCGAGGTTATCCCCGCTTGTATTATATCTAATCCGTCGCCAAACTGACCCCATTGGTCGAATTGGAGCGATTTGGGCCAGTTTTGAGCAGAGTGAACAATTTTAGTCTTTGGGGGAAAAGAAAGAGAGAGAGAAGAAATTGGAAGTCAAACTTGAAATTTTGATATTTCTCAAGTTATTTTAATGGATTTCCGTTATTTTGGTAATTTTGCGTAATTACGGTTACTTCGCGTAATATTAGGAATTACAGTATTTACAATATTACATAATATTACTTTCATGATTACTATTAATCGCATTTATTTCCATAATATCAGTAATTTATCTTAAATACCACGTATTGGTATTATTACAGCGATTACGGTAATTCTGCTGTAATTACGGTTATTTTACAGTAGTAATATCTGTATTTACAAGTAAATGTAATTTTACTCCATCAGCTGTGTAATAGTAGTTTTATGAATATATTACCACTATTTTAGTAATTCGCCATAATTACTGTGAATCGGTAATATTACGGTAGTTATGGTTGTTTTGCAGTAATATGAGTAATTACTCGTATTTTTATTGCATTACTCAAGTAATTACTATTGACTGAATACGTTACCATTTTTGTATGAATTCACTGTCATGCTTGTGCATTGGTGTTATGATGGTAATTACGGCCATTTTCGGTAATATCTGTGATTGCGGGTAATTTCATTGCTTCAGTCGTGTAATTATGGTCAATTGAATACATTACCACCGTTTTAGTAATTTCACTATAATTACTGTACATCAATGGTGTTACGGTAATTACGGTAATTTTCAATATTAACAATAATTACTGGTAATTTCTTTGTTTTACCAGAGCCATTCTATACTATCATACTTTCAGTAATTCGCCGTAAATATTGCCTTTCGGTGATTACGGTAATTACGGTAATTTTTGTCATTACGGGTAATTCCATTGTCTTAACTATGTAATTACGATTAAATGAATACAGCCTATGGACACTATTTTGCTAATCTATGGCAATCAGTTATCCGTTGGTAATATGACGGTAATTATGGTATTTTTGCGGTTATGTGTGCAATTACACGTATTAATTCTGTATTCCTGTCATAATTACAATTATATTAACCAAGTGGTATTTCCTTCAGCGTACGTTAATTTCACGATAGTTATAATCGAACCTCAAAAGTATCATTTTTTATCTTAAATAAAAATAAAAAAAATTGCAATCTGGCTAAATAAGCATAGACTACCGTATAATGCTGACTTTATCAAAAGTGATGGAAAAAGAAAACACGTGGTAAAAAAAGACCCCACAAGATGGTTATTTTATTTGTTTGTTGTTATAGGTACTATGTTTCTCGTCGACACCGATCAACGAACAAAAACAGTACATTTTCTTACTCGCTATATATTTATTACGAGTACATAGTAACCTCGTTTAAATGGTTAATTGACAAAGTAATGTAACGCGTTGGATGTCGTAAAATACCCGACGCGGAGTTGTCGTTTTCCTTCAATCGGCTGGTTTTTATTGAGAGTCGAGTATTTTTACACAATTAAAAACTTTTCCTATACTCACATAACGTTTATCGTAGTCCAGATTATAACCTATACATACCTACTGCTATCGGCTAATTACCGACTGTACAAGTCGAGGTGTCGTGATAACACCGCCACACCGCGCCCCATCCAACGGTATCTGTTAAACCATGTGTTGTATTTACGCTTACGTTTACGTAACACCCTAGACTCTTTGAGAGAAGCGGAGAAAAAAAAAATTGCATTCCAATTATGCGACGAAGGGTGAAATGGAGCGACGCGACATGAGGATTGAGTACGTATGTACTTTTAAATGATTGTGGAGCGGAAGTTAATCGTTACATGGGTATGTTTACATGTCGGCTGACATTTACTTTGTTCGTGTCCAGATTGCTGATATGGTTATGTCGCGAACCTCCCCTTTGTGTTTTGAAATACCAACGAATAGCATAAGGTAACTCGAGAAATACCCACACAAATTTTTACGAGCTGGCAAGAAGTGGTATAGGTAAGATCGGTACGGGTACCCAAAGTGAATGGAAAATGGTGTAGTATTTTTCCACTTGAAGAGGGTCAAGTTGTACTGTGTACTGTGCGGTATGTCTGGAGTACCTTCTTCTCTACCTATAGGTAGACCTACCTAGACCTACCTAGACCTACCTATATCTCTATTCTTCGTATATCGTTTATTTTAGACTTCGTTATTCGATAAGTATCGAAAAATAGGTTCTGTGGATGTAGATATTATTACTAAGTATGTGTTTACATTCGAATAAAAGGAACCTATAATTTAATAGGTAGGTACGAATGGTATGTACATACGTGTACAATGTATGTACGTATATTCGAGTATTATAGGGAACACGACTAAGGTGCCCTGTAATGTTATTAAAACGGCAGCTCAACAATGTGCTCAATCAGTTTAATGTGATTTATTCGATGTTCAGTAACCGGTTTGATATTGGGTTACGTAAATGGTCGCAGTACTCTATTCGGTTTAACGACGACAATAGATTAAGAGCGTGCGTATGTGTACGAAGTACGAGTATCTACACCTTTAGACCTACCTATAGATTATATAGTCATATTATAGGTACCTACATACAATACTCTTACGTACGTGTATGTAGCTATACGTGTGTGTGTGTGTGTGTACTTACAGCTTGGTACCTGGTGTCAAGAGCGGCCTGATTTTAAAGTAAAGTTGCACGCTTTATGTGCAACGTGTGCGAGGTAACCGAAGCTGAAGGTGATTATTTATCGTGTTGTTTGGTTGAAAAATGTGCCATCCCCCCCCCTCCCACTCGTCTACGTCTTTGTCTAATGAATGTAGTGTGTACTGTGTATGTGGTATTTTGCGGTATCGTGGGTGTGGTCGGCCCCATATGCATGTTGAGGTTTTTCAAACGTGTAACGTCCTAAATTTGTCACGTGTCGATATTTTTCCATTTATGATGTAAGCAGAAAAAAAAGTGAAGTTTTTGGACCAACCCGTATAATTTTTTCCCATCGTGTTGGTGGCGACTACATCGCGAGCCTCACATTGATAATCGCAGATCTATACTTAACATGCGGGTTCGTAAAAATCATACTTCTTACTACTGCAGCCAAAGTAGCCAGTAGAAAGTGATAGGACATTGGAATGAGAAGGGCACGAATTACGATACGTACTGTTAATTAATGTTAATTCATCGCGATTCGTTTTGTGTTTACATTGAAATTAATTTTCGCGTTTATTTTTGTTCTATGTTTCAGGTATGTGGAAGAACTAGCTGTATATTTTATTTGTAGAGGCGCGAATACCGAATATTCAGGTGACGTATAACACGAGCATATCCGAATTCATTATGTAACGTTTCGTGGAAAATGTCTCGTGATTGTGAGATCATCGAAAGGGCTTCTATGCAGCGTTCGCTGTCGATTGTATTGAAAACCAAGATTGCTTGGCGGCTTATGTTTTTGTGCTGAAATAAATGTTTGTTTGGTACGTTAGAATATGCTGTACGAGGAAATTTATATACGAGGTACGTGTCGGTTTGATTTTTCTTCGAATTTTGACAATGGGGTTTTTCTATCGCGTAGTCCGCGTCGGTGGTGGGTCATGAGTGGACGATCTTCTTTTTTTTTTGTCGGCCAAATGAATGTTACGGGACAGGAAGTTGTGATGAGAATGAGTGCTCATTGTGATGGTTGCGATGTGCATCGTAGTTCTGAAAAATAACGTGAAAAAATTAATGGTGAATTTTCATTCGTGAGGGTTATTTTTGTTCAATTTGAAACACACGATGGATACAGTAGAGCGTCCAAGTATTCGCATATTGATTAACTGGAAAGTCACGTATACATCTGAACAAGCAAAAGAAAGTACTAAAATTATAGAATTTGTAAGAGAAAATTGAACCCTCAAGTCTACTGCCTTTTAGAAAGGGGACACTTCAACCGATGAGGTATTTCCTATGAATCACCCCCCCCCCGCCTCGTAACTTCTACTCCATATGATCTTCGCCTTTGGCTTTTTTTTCGTTTTTTTTTTAAAAACTTGGATAATTGTTTGGTAGAATTTATATACCATATTTTGATGTTTATTTGACCCCTTCATGGCATTTATTTTTCAAAGTTTTAGTCCTGGCATACGTCTTGGTCAAAATTTCAAAAAACTTGATGCGGATAGTAAATAAAGCTTTACTGATGTTCGGCCGATTTGTTGCTTATAGAAATGAGGTCGTTATTAGACCGTGATAGCACCCCCTCCCCCTTTTCATTTACCAAATTATAAGGCTTTAGATTAAACGGATTTTTTAAATTTTATTTATTTTATTGCTGCTATTGCAGGAAAGAAAGGACGTTTGAAATCGGGGGGAGGGGTTGTAATTTGAAGAATTTTAAGTATATGTAATCTAATTGTGATTTTTAACAACTTTAATGCTGTTATGAAGTAATTTTGATGTAAAATTGAAAATATCCATTTTTGGGAGTGAGCAATTCAAAGCTATGTATACCTGTACCCCTACTCCTACCTCTGATCAAGAAAAAAACATCGCAGAACGCTGTCATATTTTAAATGAAAACCAGGCTATTTCAGTCTATCGAACAACGGTGGATGAGGAGGTGGGGATATCAACAAAATTCGTTTTGGGGTCTTAGAAGGCCATTAAGATGATTTTTAGCCATGGCAGATATTTATTTTTATTTTTAATTTTTATTATCCCCCCCCCCCCAAACATTCCAACATTAAAATCATTTACTCCGCTTGATACCGACCAAAATCGCTCCGATCAGGTTAATCAGCTCCGTTTGGCGCCAGATTAGATATATATAAGTGGGGATGAACTTAGGTCCAAAGTTCAGTTGTGTCCAAATTCGGGGGAGGGGGTACTGAGGGGTCAAATTCGCAAAAATTGCACCTTTGTAAGCCAATTAATAGGATATCAGAAATTGTATAATATATCCAAAAATCATCTCCCAAGTCAATTAGAAAGGGAGATATAAGGGCTTTCCCCTTTTGACCTTGAAAAAGGACCATTCCTCCCCTATCACCCCACCAAATTGAGCTAGGAAGCTGATATTTGGTATGTACATTTAGTTTGGGCCCTAAATGTGCCTTTTGGCAGTTCCGACTTTTTCAGCCCCATTTCACCCCCCTCATAGTCTCAATAAAGTGTTTTTTTGGTTGTTTTTTTCTTATTTATTGAGTTTGATCCAGGTTCAAAAAGCAACGCATCGCGATATCCTTTTCCGTCTGATTTTCTAGGTTACATTGTCAATGAAAACCATTGTATTACAGTTTATCGTCCTACGCCTGATGTGGGGGGTGGGGGAAGTGTCAACAAAATCCCTTCTGACGTCCTAAGAAACCCTGACGATCATTTTCAATCATGTCAAACATTTATTTACTTTTACTGATTTTTTTACCGAAATTAAAAATTACCTACTCTGCTTGATATCAACTATAATCGATTAAATTAGGACCCTAGATTTCATTTGGCGCACCGTTTGATATTCTGGAGTGGGGGTGACTTCGGGTCAAAATTCATTTATGCCCAAATTTGGGAGAGAGGGTGCTTAAGGGCTGAAATCACAAAACTTATTTGTTTTTTGACCCAATCGATAGGCAATTCAAAGTTGTATAACATATCCAAAAATCAGCTTCCCAAGTCAATTAGGACGCGAGGTAGGAGGGTTTTCCCCCTTTTGTAACCTTGAAAAAAGTCTGCCCCCCTTGTCTCTCCACCAAATCGAGCTGGGAAGTTGAAATTTTATATGAAAACTTGGTAGAGGCAGAGGCCATAGATGTGCTCGGGGGGTCAACTTTTCAGACCCAATGTCCTCTCTCACAGCCCCGCACCCTTATCAAAGCGAGGATGCGAACTGTAGTTGACGTGTAGATTTACTGCGCCGTTGTAAATATGCCCTTTAATGATCTGAATTATGCACTTCAAAATCTCCTGTCACTCCTACCTTCGATTAGAAAAAATCATCGCTTCAACCCTCGTATAATAATTCTAATATTTTACAAAAATTAGGCTGAAAAAGCATCGTTTTTTTTTTTCTAATTTCCATCCGTTGAAATTGGATTTTTTTTTATTTTTGTGGATAATTACAGATTTATCAATGTATTCGTTTTGTCTATGCCTCAAGATATGAGAAATTGAAATTCATCTCTAATTACTATCCTTTTCCGTCCCTATTTTCATAATATTATACAATTTAAAAATTAATTAATCTGCAGTCCGATATTTTTTTTCTTCTGTTCACCATTCAGTCTCTATTCTCCGCCTTACGAATTAGGATTATATTTATTCGATACTGTATACCTTGTAATATTCTAGCGGAAATAAGTAGCCTTATCTTTTAAGCTGCCAAAATACATAGGTAAGTACGATACGGGGTTTTAGTTTTCTTCAATGGTAGGCATAATGAATACGTTAGCGAGTGAAACTGCTTGTACAGTGTATAATTTGATTACATATGCAACTTGGCCAGAAGGGATATCCGTTGTTGATTAAGTAATCATATTCGTATCGTTGATATTTGGACCAAGATTATACGTATTTATACTGATACTTACCTACTTATTCGTATCGAAATCTAACTACTCGCTACTGGTATAGTTACGATATACGTACGTATGCAGAGAAACACAAAATTGTCCGAATCTTATCTGAAGATTGATTAATTTTTACGTTAAAAATAATCTATTCATTACCCAGTCTAGCAAAGTATATTGATAGTTTAATATCTCATCGCGTCTGTACGTTTGTGGAATCGAACCAAATACATATACGAAATCACTTTCGAGCACGTATTTGTTAAAGAGAAAAGATCGATTTATAATTAGTTAAATAAATACGGTGGTAGATAAATTAAAAATCTTCGGTAACGGGAATTATATCCCTGAAATAATTAGTTTTTCTAATCGAAATCGACACGGTAATGTAGCCGCAGGGTATATTATGTGTGAGTCACCGTGTGTACGTTGTGTACCTTTACGTCTACCTCTCTCTACCTACCTACCTACCTACCTACCTACCCAACCAACCTATACAGTACTGGTACGAGTATCAGTCACGATTTTTTTTCCCCTGTCAGGAAATATTAAACATTACAGCGAGTGTAGAGAAAGAAGGAAAAAGGCGCGTAAATGGCGTCGTATTGAAATTTTTTTTTTTTCTAAATCGTGCTTCTCTACATATAAGAGTAGGATACTACGAGAACAACAAAGCCCAAAAAATCGTATGAATATGTTATACGTAGGTATCCAGGGTATTGATTGAGTAATAATTTTTATTTTTTGTTTCTATATACGCGGGGGGGGGGCGTTCATTTTATTATTTACAATTACAAATGTTTCGGCCTTCAGTTTATTCGGTGTGCCGGGTTATAACAGGAACAAAAAAAAAAGGCTCGTTATAAAGAGATCGTCTGAATAAATTAAATCGTCGGGTATTAAACGAAAGGAGAAGGAGCACCGAGCAGCGTGTGTTGTTTTAAGAATCAAAATGCTTTTTTTTTTTTCTGTACTCGTTCAGCAATACGTCCGGCATTAATGGAGGATTTTTTTATTGTGATTTGATGTGTGTGTGTGTTTGGGTGTGTTCAACATGCCTAGAAACCGGTTATCATTCGGTGGCTGTTGTTGTTGTGGTTGTATAAACGTGTGTCGTTTACTATTGTTCTGTGGTGTCCACATGCATCAGATTTATGACATTAAAATTCAAACGAGTATCGAGTAATTAACGATCATCTCTGCCCTAACTAAAGTCTACTCTGTGGTCGATGTAATTAATAAAATAATATAAAGACAAACGAAAGGATATATTTAATCCCGATGCGATGATAATTAATTGTTCAACGTGTAATTTTTTTATTGTCTGTTCGGACAACGATGACAGAAC
The DNA here is from genome assembly GCA_900060175.1 of Ferrisia virgata. NCBI lineage: Eukaryota > Metazoa > Arthropoda > Insecta > Hemiptera > Pseudococcidae > Ferrisia > Ferrisia virgata. Next base: position 2,442 of record FIZR01027463.1, on the reverse strand, counting down.
TCGCCTTGAAATATAATCGTCCGATTATGAATAGATTGCCAAAGTATCCTGTCCTCTCTCACCTTTTTCTTTTTTTTTTTTTCAATTGACATTTGGATTGTACGTACGGCCGACTGAGTGTTTCTCAACATGTCCAGGCTATAGGTATTGTATTTCACAATTTCAGCAATTTTTTCATTATCTGTTTGCTGGCCAGTTTACTCGATAGGTAGGCTACAGCCAGGTAATCCTCGTGTGCCTTTTTTGTCGTGTCTTGAACGTACGGTTCGTGTATTGTCGAGATACCATTTACATACATTTTGCATGTGTAGACGTTCACTCCGTTGTAGTCTGATTCAAAAATCCGGTATAATAAATATCGGCCTCATGTTGGTAATTGTACTTTTTTTCTATATCGTTGGCTTCTATTCATTGGGTAACCATCGTTCGCGTCTTGTACCTTGAAAAGAAGTTACAATGTGCTACGACTACGAGTATGTGCGCAGGCCGAATGAAATTGACTGGAATACGAAAAATAGGTCGATAAATTTTAATCTCACACCGTTAGTATGAATTTTTTTTTTCACAAATGAGTCATAAACGATTCCCATCTAACCTTTGAATATGCCAAGTTGAGATGATTATCATAGGATCAGGGCTACTTTGGAGTAATGCCATCGTCAAGCGTGAGACATGGCTGTTATACTTCTGATGTGTTTCGTTTGCAATGATTTCCGCATTAAAATTCGCATTTATATGTAAAATTACACGATACTTTGCTGTCTGTGGACAGAAAGAAGGAAGGGGGGGAGGTCGAAATTGTTTTAGAACTCGTATCCGCCCCACAGTGAACGTAGCAAGCTAAAATTTTACATGGAAGAATTGATACCCTCAATGAAGGCATTGACGTACTCGAAGGGGTGGCCACCAATGCTATACCGTAACCCCCCCCCCCCTTTAGGTGCGAAAAAATTTAATGTTTTCTGCGTTTTTGTTGAATTTAATACCCTAACCGTGAAAGAACCCGTCACTTTCTGAATGAGAGTTTTAAATTTAAAATCCAAACTGCAAGAAATGCACTTTTTATGGCCTGAAAGTACAATTTTTTCAAAATTTCACCCTCGCCAAGATCGGAACTTCGTGTTTAGTCCATCAGTTGGAAAATTTCTGGGTACGCCTGTGAATTGGGGTCTTTTTGATTGAAGATTCCGCCTTTCTTCGTATGGAAAAATTGTTTAAAAAGTCAATTTCGAGTAAATTTCAGTGATCGAAGAAAAAGCAACGCTAACCTTGCTAAAGTATTCAGGTATCGAGGATTGTTGCATTTTTATGGTGCGAAAAAAAGCATCGCTCTACAATATCGCTTTTCAATAAATTAAAAAAAATGTTCATTTTTCAGCAAATAGTGGAAACCTCCAAAAAAGTTAAGTACAATCTTTGCTAAAATTATCTGGCAAATTTGAGAACAGTTGCTTAATGGGGGGAGGGGGGGTTATAGGCAAAGAATCAGTTTAAAACAGTGCAAAAACCGTTTAAAAATCCACCTTTTTTTGTTGTTGTTACAAAATTGAATGAAGCTGAAAAGTTGAAGCTTCTAAAAGATACTTCGAGTACTCCTAATAAATCTACTTGTCAAATTTCAATCTCTTAGATGAATTCGGAGCAGATGACTTGTGTGGGGGTACCAGATTTTTTCAAAACTCAAATAAGGGAAACCCATCTCTCTCTTTCTGCTTTTATAATCGACATAAGATGTTGATTTTTAGATATTTTATGCGTATAACTTTTGATTCTGTATCGATTGGTTTGAAAACAAACCATTTAAATAATTTTTGTCCTTCAGTTCTCCCTTGCCCTCCTTTTACCAAAATATAGCTGAATAGTATATAGTCTACTTAATGCGTTAAAGTCGTCAAAGGCCTTTTTTTTCCACCTCTGCTGATTTTTTTTTTCAAGAATAAGAAATCAAGGAAAATAACGTATTTCTCGTAAAATGAAGATATTTAAGGACCGCTGGAAAAAATGAGGGAAGGAAAAAATGGTTGGAAATTGGTTAGATGAATTGAAATAACTGTATTACATCCATTTCAATTGAAATTCTTCTAAAATCTAATTTTTCCTTGGATTATTTTTAAATATGTAATTTAAAAAATTGAAAAATACCGCTTTTCTGGTATCTCTTAAAAAGAGGGTAGGGATGAAAAACGATCTTTTCCGGATGATTTTGGGTAGAAAGAACAGTATTTAATCCATTTTGTTCTCATTTTTGTTGAAAATTTTTGTTTTTTTTTTGGCTTTGAGCTTTAGCTGGAAAGGGTAAATGTGAACTTTGAGAGCTAAAATGTTTACCAATTTAGTTTAAGTTCATTTCACAAATTGTTAGAATATGTAGAATATGTAAAAATGTAGAATAAATTTGTACAGCCATTCTGATTGGCTACTGATAAGAAAATGAAACTGATA
>FIZR01027461.1:0-15582 GCA_900060175.1 Ferrisia virgata | reverse complement strand
GCTCATACGTGGAGAGAATTTTTTTGAGGTGTCTACCAACCAGTTTTTCTGGGTACCAAGTGAAAAAAAAATAATCGTTTTTTTTTTTTTACCCACCCTAATGCAAATGCACTACACAATACAATATAATATTTTTATTATTACTATCTTGATTGAATAATTTAAAAAAAAATTATTTACTTCATTTGGAGGTGATGTACCGTCATCGTATGCGAGATCAAAAACGTGAATACCTTCTTTTTTCAATTCTTCAACACTATACGTTGGTTCGCAAACGCGTACAACGTAATTAACGTTGTGCTTTTTTAATTCCTGTAAACAAAAGAGCAAAAAATATCTGCTGTTATATAAAATGCTGCTAAGAAAAATATCTCTGAACTCGTCAAAAGCATCCACTATTTTGAAGGATGCGAAAAATATGAAATACTTTAAAAAATATATTCGAGGCATCTGCCCTCGGATCTTGACCAAAGTCACGTAGGTGGTTGAATTTAAGTCGAAAACCCACCGTACAAAATATTGTGTCCCCCTAACTCAAGGGGAGGGCGGGGGGCGAGCGTGAAGCTATGAGTCTTCAAAGTAGGGTTGTATTCGAAAAAAAAAAGTACTTTTTCGTCATTTACACTCCCAAAAAATGATGTAGGACCCCGGTCACAGGGCTAAAAATATGCGATTTGAGATTCTAAGTCTACCTAGCTTATTTTGAGTTCAATCCGATACCATTTTTGGTCCTTTGAAAAGTTACAGATCGCAAAAATTGAGATTTTTTATTTTTCAAAAAAATGCAAAAAAAGGACCCATTTCCTCGAAAACGTATCTAAAAATTTTTTTCAGCTTGGAAAAGCGGATCGAGGTTGAAATAGTCGGATAATTTTGCACAGCAGTGTTTCCAATTTTATTTATCAATAAAAGTTGAAAATGTTGCGCTTTTTCATGGCAGAATACCGCAATTCAGTGTCTTAAAATTAGTTTCCTAGTTGGCAACACTGCTGTGCAATACTATCCGACTATTTCGACCTCAATTCACTTCTCTGAGCTGAAAAAAATTTTCAGATACGTTTTCGAGACAATAGGTCCTTTCATTGCAGTTTTTTGAAAAATAAAAAATTTTTATTGCGGGATATGGGAAACGTTTGATCTTATTGCTGACGAATTTTATGATTTTCGATATAGATATGTCTTTGAGGGGTGGGGGGAAGAGGAGAGGGGAGCCATTTTGTGAAAATCGCCACGATTTTGTAAAACACGCTTTTCGGTCCCCTAGTACAAGGTCAAAAGTGGTACCTAGATAGACTCAGAATCTCAAATCGTATATTTTTTAGAGCCCCGTAACCGGGGTCCTACACCATTTTTAGGAAATGTAAATAACGAAAACGTTTTTTTTTTTTTTTTTTTTATTTTGAAAATAACCCTATTTTGTACACCCATAGCTTGATGCACCCCGTCACCCCTGCCTTTGAGCAAGGGGCACAAAATTTTGAATGGTAGGTTTTTCAACCACCTCCGTAAGTTTGGTCAAAATCCGAGGCATACTTTTTTTTTCACTCCAACCGAATGTAGGTATAGGTACACCTTCCTATATATATTAGGCCACACTACGGGCATGACGTTAATTGAGAAAAAATTTTTCTTGGCTATAACTTGTATTTCGATTAATCAAACCTCCCTTAAACCACAGTCTAGTCAACCCATTATACATACCAGTAGAATAGTTTGCCAACCCATAGCATAGATGTGTACTATGGGCATTGGCGAGTTCAACTATGATTGTTTGACGATCACCCCCCTCCCCCTCCACGTTTCACCACAAGTATCGCTGTATAGGCATCTAGGCATCTAAAAATCTAACAAATGAGTAGTTTTAGAATTTCAATCTAATAATCAATTTATGTGGTGCACCTTGTGGACAAAAATTTTTCCTACAAATTTTGTCATATGCACATTTTGCGTATTTGCATTATCAAAGGGGCAGCATTCATTTAAATTTCATGAGCTCCTTCAAAAAATCAAAATAGTTAAATTTTGTATTTTGTATAGGATAAAAATGCTGCAAAGGTTGCCTAATTCAAGGCTCACTATTCAAAACTACGATTTGGATGAATTTTTCGTTCTTAGAATTTTACATGGGAGGATAATTGGGGCAATGTAAAATTTAGAGAACAAAAAATTTGTCCAAATCGTAATTTTGAAAAGTGACTCTTGTAACAGGGAACTTTTTCAGCACTTTTTATTATGTATACCACATTCAACTATCTTGAGTTTTTTGAAGGGATTAATATAATTCAAAATAACGCTGCCCCTTCAATTATGAAGAAAAGCAAAATTTGTACATGACAAAATTTGCAGCAAAAATCAAAATTCTATATTCTTCCAATTACCCTCCCTCCCCCTCCCCCGATAAAATTTTGAGAACGAAAAATTTGTCCAAATCGTAGTTTTGCAGTTAATTTTTCGAGTGTACTAGAAGAATTTTTTTTTTCGTGTTTTTCGTGAATTTTTCTTACATTCTTAAAAATTATTATTCAAAAAATTCATTCCAAAATTGTCTTAGACGTTAATAGTTTCAAGATCCGAAAACAGTGCATTGGAAAACTAGTATACCGATTTGGATACCCATTTGTGTACATTTTGCAAAATTTAGAAACATCAACTCCCTATTTTGGGGCTCAATTTGGGTACAAAAACTACAAACTCTCATTAAATTAGAGCAGCACAGTGCAGACTTCATGAATTGACACCAATGTCTAAAATTTACCAAATTTTGAATTTCGAACCTCCTCTTCAGAAGCCTAATTTGGATCCAACGCTCAAATGATGACCAAAATCGGATTTCACGACCACAAAAAGCCCTGTATGTGACTTATTCAAATTTCGGCTCGCTGGAATTTATACCTGACTCGCATGGGCGTAAATTATTCATTTCTACAGGAATTTTCAAGTGTCAATTTTTTCATTTCGCTATAACTCTGTCCCATGACCACCAACTAGGAAAAAATTAAAAAAAAAAAAAAAAACGAAAATGTTTGTCTGAACTAATTTTTTGAATTTTTTACTACAGCAGTTTTATTCCTCGAGAAAAATTGCAACTTCTTAAAGCGCAACCTCACCCCACCACTTTGAGAAAAGGGAACGTCCCAAAATTAATGTGGTTTTTTTTTTTTCATAACAGTGAGAAGGTCTATGCAAAAGAAAAATACTACTAAGTAAATGTGAATTGAGCAGATTTTTGAAAATTATTCTTGTCGATTGGAAATTTTCAAAAATGATATTGTTCTGAACGCCTTAAGCCTTAACTTCTCCCCCCGATCTCCCGTGGAAAAAAATCAAAGAAGCAAAAATGTTTGTTTTCTAATACTCTACTACTTGTGTTTTGATATTTTGTTCGTAAGCGCGCGCTATTCGAGAAGTAATTGCCAAAAAAAAAAAAAAAACTTTGCACTGCCATGCCCCTCCCCCCCCAAATAGAAGGGTACAAAATAAACGTAGATTTCAGGGAAGTTCGAGAACATTGAAATACATACTTCACAGTACATATGAATGAAATTTCCGATTTTCGATTTCCATGAATTTCGATCGGGTTCGGGATATTCATTTTTGAATTAAAACTATTGCAGTAAATTACCTACTCATAAAGAAGCTATACCCGCAGACACTATATGCAAATATGTACTCGATTCCATTGTATTCGCAGGCCTACAGTTTTGCTATCGAGTCAAAAACACTTCGTTTTGATTTTTCACCTGAAGGCTCGTCGAAAATTCAATTTCCTACGACAACAGGATGTTTATAAATTACCCAGTTGGCCATCGCCCAGCATATGATTGACAATTCATTTACTCAAATCACTTTTCAATAGCGTTGTAGACGAGTAGCGAGTATGCGCGTCAAAAAAAAAAAAAAAAAATGAAAAAGAAGCGTTTTCAAAACGTAAGTAAAATACTTGCAGGTAATTTCCGCTCGATGTTAATACGGTAATTATCGTTTAAGTTCGCAATGTTTTTTCGAATATACACGAAACTTTAAAGCTATATAACCTACCTAACGTTAACGATAAACCAAGAAGTAGACTCGATATGATAAAATTATCGCTTCGAACTATATATATAGGTATATATGATGATACAGTTCGAGTGGCTTTTCGAACTTGAAATACAATATGTAAAGTATTTACGTATGCAATATTTAAGTATCGTCTACGCCATACCATGTATCTTTAATAAGTATATGTACGTAAATAAGTAGGTAGCTATATAGGATACCGATAGGTACTTCACATCGTTAGCCATCGAAGTGTACCTACATAGATAGGTAGGTAGGTAGAGGTTAGATAGATATTTTCTCATTTCATAATAATTCTCTCAAATCATTACAGCCAAACAGTAACTCGTCGTTGTTCGTAAACTTGGCTCAGGATATACGAGCGAGTAATATTTCACAAAATTACTCACTCGATCCAATCTGTTGAATGCCGAAGTCCAAAATGAGAAATTTTCAGTTTAATGGTAAAATTCGTTTTTCTATTCTTCGGGGAATGTATTTCTTCTCAACGGTACACTGTTTTAAAACGAATTTCACTCGATTTTTCTGCAACGATAGACATACAGACACAAGCAGGCTATACCTTTCTCTTCCTCTTCATCCAGCTCTTTTGGCGTAATATAAAATGAAAAACTACACGTCTCGTTTATCTCAGTTATTTCCAACTTCATCGAGGCTATTTTTTATTTTTAACCTTGAAATAAGCAACGCTACAGGCGACGTGTAATAAGACAAGGGTAAAAGTTAATTTTCCTATGTAATGGGGGTCGCGAAATATTTCAAATACAAAAATTATACACGACATTACAGGTCTCATATTTCTCCAGTTTTTGTAAAAAAAAAAAAAAAAAATAACAACCAAGTAGTTACAGACGAATTTAAATTGAGCACATATTTTGGTTAAAAATATAACAAAATTATAAATGAAGTTGCCAAAGGGTTGTTCTTAGGTTTATAAAATTATCAAGATATGTTGCTAGAGATAAGGCCAGGAAAAAAACTTCGATCGCAAGAACCTCCCGAACCTTCATCTCTCTACCACTCATCCGAAATAACAAAATATCACGTGTTTCTTTACTAAAAAAAAAAAAATCAAAATGTGTTGCTACTTGAGGCTGATTTTAATGAAATAAAGGAAATAAGTATAGTCAAATCATTGCAAAAAAAACTTCCGTTCGCACCAAATACAAAAGGGTCTGATTCTTCGTTAATCTAGAATGTATTTTATGCAAAAATAAGCTTGGGTGCCATTTTTTCTAACCTCTCCTCTGAGGATTCACCTCTTTTCTTTAAAATGCACGTATCTCCCCTTCTATTAGCTCTACAAAAAACTGTTTCAATCAAAAGTTTCTTCTTCGGGGATTCTATACATTTTTGATCATTACGAAAATTGCATTTGGAGCAACCTTTGCGTCCTTATTTTCAAAAATGCATTTATCGAAATGCTCAAAAACAAGTAATTCTCCTTTTTGCGATTACTACATTTGCGCTTTATTTGATATTTTTCATAATAAACGAGGATAACTCGATTTTTAGCATTTCGATGCATACATTTTTCAGATTTGGCACGCAAAGGTTGCTTCAAATGTAATTTTTGTAATAACCAAAAATGTAGAGAATCCATCCAGAAAAAACTTATACTAAGGGTTAAGAGGGGGTACAATGGAGCTAAAAAGTCGAAATCCCCCCCAAAGGTACATCTTAGGGTCTCAACTAAATGGGCATATTAAATTTCAACTTCATAGCTCAATTTGGTGCGGAGATATGGGAAGAACAGCCTTTTTTCAAGGTCAAAAAAAGGGGGGAAACCTCCATATCTCCCTTACTAACCGACTTGGAAGGTTGATTTTTGGATATGCTATACAATTTTTGATTCTCTATCAATTGGCTTGAAAAACGAAATTTTTGCGTTTTTGACCACTCAGCCCCCCCACCCCTCTAAATTGGGGCATAACTGAATTTTGACCCAAGTTCATCCAGCTGATTGAGCGAATTGGAGCGATTTTGGTCGGTATGGAGCGGAGTAAATGATTTTAATGTTGGGGGGGGGGGAATTAAAATTAAAATTAACATTTGACATGGTTAAAAATCATCTTAATGGTTTTCTAGGACCCCAAAACGGATTTTGTTGATATTCTCTTCTTCATCTGCTATTGGTCGATGGACTATAAATAGTCTGGTTTTCTTTGACAATATGACATAGAAAATCAGGCTAAAAATGTGCGTAGATGATGAATTTCATTTGGTTGAAACACAACATTTCAGTAATTGTTATGAAGACTGGAAAAACTTTTTGAAATTTTTTGTGTTTTTATGCATGTTTACAAACAATTTGTGAGAAAAATAATTAAAATAGAAACTGGCGATTTATGTCATTTGAAAGAGCATTTTTACCCCATAAGAATCGCTAAAAAAGTGAAAATCGATTTTTCTGCTCAGAGGTCTCTTCGTGGAGCAGGTCACATATGTGAACAGCTGAAATCCCAAAAATCACATCAAGAATCTTCATACAACCTCCATACCAAAATTCAACCTCCTAGCTCAATTTGTAGGGGAGATATGCGAGGATCAAATTCAAAAAATAAGAAAAACTTAGCAAAGAACTCTTTTTTAGGGGCTGAGGGGGGTGAGGGGTTGAAATGACGATCAAAAGTCGAACCTCACAAAAAAACATTCAGTACGTCTACTAAATGAACATACCAACTTTTAAATTCCTAGCTCAATTTGGAGGGGAGATAGGAGAGGAACAGTCCTATTTCAAGGTCAAAAAGGGGGAGAAATTTCCATATCTCCCTTCTATTTGACTTAGGAAGCTAATCTTTGGGTACGGTATACAGCTTTAGATTCGCTGAAGGATGGTCCAAAAATGAATAATTTTTGCGTTTTTTGCCCTCCAGCACTGTCTCCATTAAATTTAGATACTACTGAATTTCGCCCAACATTATCCCTACTCAAATATATCTAATCAGCTGCCAATCTGAGCCAATTGCCTCAATTTCAGTGACTTTGGTTAGTACTAAGCTGAGTGAATGATATTAGCTCAAAAATGGCAAAAATTGTTTCAATTGTCTTCTAAAACCCCAAAACGGATTTCGTTGATACTCCTCCTTCTCCTCTTTCCCTTCATCTGCTGTATGCTGATATACTGTAATAGTCTCAAATGCATGCAAAATTATCGTATAAAGGATTATACTACAGAATTTATCAATTTCACGATTTTTTTTTTCACGAATCAACGTTAAATAAATATACTCGTAGTTTGGGAACCCTTCAAAAAGCAAAGAAAAACTACGGTTTTTTTTCCGCTTTTCGTTTCATGAAACATGGAATATAATTCATATTTTTTCTTTTCAATATAAAATATTTCAATGATTAAAATAAGAAAAAGGAAGAAAACAAATTATTATTTCTCTCTTTTTATTTTTTTGAATGTCATTACCTAGCCACCTTTTCATCTCATCCATTCTCGAAGACGAGGAAAAAAATATTACACGAGTTTGATTCTCTCTCGTAGATGGTCATTTTCTTTTCAAAACATTGAAAAATTTCAATTTGTAAAAAAAATAGTAACAATTCAATTTTTTAAGATGTTACAGAAATAATGAAGAGCTAAAAGGTTCAAAAATCTACATCAAAGCTTCTCTAAATTTTGAACACAATTTGGTGGTATGTTGTCGAGTACAGTGCTCATCGATAGAAGGTGGACGATGGGAAGATGGGAAAATGAAAGGAAATATCTGCAGATGCACATTAAACAAGCTCGGATTACTTTCTCGACCTTGAAACTGATTTCGTGTAAGATTGTCTTGTATTTTTTTCTACGTAAAAATTCACTAAAAATCGAATATTGGAATTTGAAACTTTGACTTTTTTTTTCGACATAATGTATCTTTCTCACGTATTCAAGGCTCCTGCAACAAATTCTATGAGTTCACCATCAAACATAAACTTCTACATCACCCGGCCTATTAATTTTTTTCCAAATAGCCAGCGAAGAAGACGAAAATAGCAAAACTGTACATCCAAATCGGTCGAACGTCGTGTCATTCCAACACGTTCTAACCTGATAATCAACCACATTACGACAAGTAACCAACCCGATGACATAACGAATGTAGTACGTGCATATGATTCAAATTATTCGTTGATAAAGAGATCCTTATACATACACCTAAATAGTAGCTACCTCGTACCAAACCTACCTACTTACCTACCTATCGTCCCATATACATAGGAATTAAAAAAAATATTCAAATACATCAACAACAACTCACAACAGAGTACAGATGCTAATTTAATTTAAGCATACTACAGTCCATCCAAATTAAGAAGCAAATGACGTCACTTTGATAATGTTGATATGGTCCAATGAATGGATACACAGATACATTGCGTTTCCAATTTCCATTTAACGTCTATCTTCAAATTACACGTGACGTCATATCATCGAGTTCTCAACTTGGACAGAATGTAGATAAATATGTAATATTTTCAAACAAGAAAACGAATACTTACAGTGACGTAATACTGAATGGTCTGATCCGATGGTCTATCCGTAATCAAGAATTTCAAATTTTTATATTCGATCTCGGCCGGAGCTGGACGTATATCCTTCGGGCGAATAACCGAATGATTACTCATTTTAGTAGGGCTTGTCATTAATATTAAAATTATAAATGACAGATAGACAGAGAAACGAACAAACGTACAAGTATCGTTGAAAATCGACTCCAAAGATAGGAAAAGAGAAGATACGAACGTATAGGAGAAAAAAAAAGAACCCTAAAAATTAAGGGGCGGGGGGGGGTAGAAGTAACGGTAAAACGACTTATTTAACTAGCTTTGTACACCAACAAAGACGACAAACAAAAAGAACAAAAAAACAAAAATAAATAAATAAAAGAAAAAAAAAATTAGTACAATAATTCGTAATGCCAACTACTTTTTAAGTCCAATACATGCGCCGACTGATCACCCTGATGAGCCGGAAGCCAGCAGCGGAATCGTATGTGAAAAATAATCGCTACGACGTTTGTTGCGGCAGCCACCACTAAACCATTCAACCGAAAAATTTTCCTATCTGTTACAATCGCACACTCGCTAACTCCTCGTCCCTTTCTCTCAGGATCACGTCGTCTTCCGAACTCGATCACCAGATGATGCCGCGGCGCTCGAATTTTACACCGATTGATGATATGGCGTATTCGACTATCGCTCTTTGTCTCTTTATTTGTGTTGAGCTTGGCAATATTCGCTGCTATCTAACAAAAACTCCATGAAGGTAAGGCAGGGCGCAGATTTAGTCTAAAAAAACAAACAAAAATAAAAAACAGAAAATATAATTAGAAATGAAAAGAAACAGAGGATCGTGATTTTTACCAATAAAAATAAAGTTAGAAGTATAATTCATCGCTTTGCATAATTTTCCATAGAATCACAATCTAATGATTGCATGAAATAAAAATGTCCACCGTAATGAACTGCCTCGTTAAAAGGCCAAACCATAATGAAAACTAAAATGAATGTTACAACACAATCAGGGAAACTCAATGATAATGCTCCATCGGAATTTTCACCGAGCTTGAAAAATGCAGAGAAGTATAACATTTCCTGCATTGAGCAGGTGATTACATATTGATAACGTTTCTATACCAGCTCTACGACGTTCTAGAAATGATTCTAAAACAACTGTTACCGTTTGAAAATACTTGACACTTCTTTTCAATAATGTTGCAAAAACGTTACTATAACTTTACAAAAACGGTACTATAATATTGCAAACCGTTATTACAACGTTCCAAAAATGTTTTTAAAACGTTACAAAAACGTTTCTGAAACGTTACTAAAACGCTTTTAAAACGTTACAAAAACGTTATAAAAACGTTACTGAAACGCTATTAAAATGTTACAATAAGTTTCTGAAACGTTACAAAAACATTTCTAAAATGCTACAAAAACGTTTCTAAAACATTACAAAAACGTTTCTAAAACATTACAAAAACGTTTCTAAAACGTTACAAAAACGTTTCTAAAACGTTACAAAAATGTTTCTGAAACGTTACAAAAATGTTTCTGAAACGTTAAAAACGCTTTTAAAACGTTACTAAAACGCTTTTAAAACGTTACTAAAACGCTTTTAAAACGTTACTAAAACGTTTTTAACACGTTACAAAACGGTTCGAAACCGTTACAAAAACGTTACTGAAACGCATTTAAAACGTTACAAAAACGTTTTTAAAACGTTACAAAAATGTTTCTGAAACGTTAAAAACGTTTTTAAAACGTTACTAAAACGTTTTTAACACGTTACAACACGGTTTGAAACCGATACAAAAACGTTTCTGAAATGTTTTAAAAACGTTATTGAAACGCTTTTTAAACGTTACAAAAACGTTTCTAAATCGTTACAAAAATATTTTTAAAACGTTACAAAAACGTTTCTAAAATATTGTAAAAACATTTCTAAAATGTTACAAAACGTTTCTAAAACGTTACAAAAATGTTTCTGAAACGTTAAAAACGCTTTTAAAACGTTACTAAAACGTTTTCAACACGTTACAAAAGGGTTTCTAAAACGTTACAAAAACGTTATAAAACGTTTCTAAATCGTTACAAAAACATTTTTAAAACATTACAAAAACGTATCACTATAACGTCATGAAAAAGGTATCATAACATTGTTATAACGTTATTGTAACGTTGAAAAATTTATTGTAACGTTACGAAATGTTTTGTAAATGTTGCAATAACGTTTCGTAAACGAATTTCTATTGCATGTTGGATAAGTAGGAAACTGTGAGTTCACAAAGCTGGATTATTTTTGAAAAAAGCTCAAGATTTTTGCCTCTTATGCTATTCCAACATTGTAACCTCAGCAATTGAGCTAAAAAAATCAACAATTTAAATTTCTCCTTTTCCCTGAAGGCCTGGATCTTCTGTAAATTTGCTATCACATGGGTAGCATTAACCTATTACTAACTAAAGCACCTATCAAGGGATTGAACGGTTAAAAATCGAAAATTGTGTAATTTTTTTATTTTTCCAAAAAAATTCAGTGGAAGCTATTATAATCTCAAAAACATTTCTGAGAAAACAATGACTTTAGTAAAAAAGGAACTTTTCACAGCGGTACAAAAGAAGCTGAAAAATTAATTTTAAAATGTTAAATTTCGAAAATTATGCAGCGATGATTAATGGTGCTAAGTAATATTTCAATCACTAAATTAGAAGCTTTGCTGTACTACAATGTCAATTTTGCGATTTCAATTCTTCCAAGTTAAAATGAGAGAACTGCTTGAATTCAGCAGCGCTTCTCTGCACAATGTTTAAAAGGTGGAAGGAATGAAGAACCTAGAATTTTTTCAAAATAATTCTACTCTGAACTATCTGTTTCGTATTGTTTATTGGGGAACAGAGCAAAATTAACGAACCACGTAGCATTATTTACGTTAGTTCACCATACACTTTTTCCCAGTCTCTAACCTAGATGAATTTATCAAATTTCATTGAAATGGATTTTCAATTTTACTTAATAATTCCACGAAAAACTCATCAAAAGAACTAAAAAAATTAATTACGTCGTCAGAAAATATGTAGGAGCTGTACGAATAACTATCATCGAGCAGTCATATATTTTTCACCAAGAGAAAATTTGATTATCAACTAAAGAGCAAAACAGCATTATTAGAGTTATCGAATAAAAATAGATTTAGATATGGAATTAAAATACGCACCAATATCTAATTATAAACCAATACCTTTAATATGATAATTTGTGAAAAAAAAAAAAGAAAGAAAGAAAGAAGAAGAAGAAATCTAGGATGAAAACCGCCACTGCTGATAAGTGACTTCATCTTCAACTTTATTTCTGACAATTAATTCAGTTTATATAAAGCATTCCGTATATAGTATCCACTTATTACGTACACATTATTATACGTAAATATCCTAATTATATTTTACGGCGGGCGTATCAAGTCGAAATTACGTAGTAAATGCGATGCGTCGTATATACTAAAAATTATCAAAACAGTTTCATTACTCAAAGGAATTTGCATGCGAAACACGCCAAAGAATATGTATTTAATGGTTAAGAAAATTGTTCCATGCCACTTGTTGCCATTTACTTACATGGCATATAAACTCTAACAATAACTTATAGTCTACTTCGTAGTTCTGTTCTCTTTTCTATTATTACGTAATACGTACGTATATATGTATGTATATATCGGCGGCTGCGAGAAAAAACAAAATATCACCCTTATTCATACGATGTGAGAATTAAAAGGTATTTTTGCTACACCTGTGCACGGTTTCGTACGAACGGAACAAATTGCATTGAATTAAAATGAAAGAATTTTTTTTTTTTTTTTTGAAGTTAGCTCCATTAGGTGAAAAGCCGCCAACGATGTACATTAGTATAACATTGACAGATTTCGAATTAGGTTCAACTACATATATCCTACGCTACGGCTATATTATATAGTAATTTTTCTAAATACGTCATTGAACTCTCTGTTCCCTCTCTCCTGCTGCTATGCTGTCTACGAGTCTCTTAATATTATAGCAGTTACAGTAAGCATTAGGTTCCCGAGACACGGTGCATAGTATTTTGACCTCACCACTAAACAGCGTCAGTGTTCCTAGACACAGGGTCGATAAACTTATACACCAAGTCATATGTACTGTACATATACATTCGCGTATGGCGGTTAAGATTAAGGGTATGCTGTACGTAATATTGTATATGCACACTGCGAACGGAGTATTTTGTACAAGTATTGAATGCACATGTACCTTACATACAACATAATCACCTTCCAGTTAAAGGAAATGTCTGCGAAGAAAAAGGCAAACTACTCGCATTGGACAATTTACACCACTAGTTGACGAAAGGGTACGTTCTCAACTTATTTACGAGTAAATAAGTAAATGTATCATTTTGCAACACTACCAATAAGTAAAATACGTGTATAATCTGCAAATGATACAAATCGTTTATTCGCGAGAATAATAAACAGTAATAATAACAGGCAGTGAAATTCTCCGGATACCAATTAACAACCACATATATGCTAAGAAGATTATAATATAATCATACACGCACACTCAGAATCTACTTATTTTTGAAAAGGAAACCGTCAGGGAATATTTACATCCTCTCCTCCTTCTTCCTAAAATATATATAACGAACAAAAATATTTTAAACAACTACCTATGAAAGTATTTACATATCTATCTAAAATTTGTAAACTTAACGAAGCCGCGAAGCCGCTCTCAACTTTGTTGTAAACTTGAAAAAGTTTTCTCACACAAAACACTTGACAAGTTTTTTTGAACTTTTGTAATTTTATAGCATTACATTTCACATTTTTAACCGTAAAGTTGATAATTTTATTACAAACTTACTTCACCATTTTAGTTTGGAATAAAAACTAAAATCATTTTGACAAAATGTTAATCAATCCATCACTAAACTATTGAAGATCGAACCGATCATGAAATAAAACAATTGAAAATTTTTGATAATGAAAAATGCCTAATCCCTATTGATTAATGAGCTTTGTAGGTACATTGAACTTTTTCAAACTAAATAATTATATAGGAATTTCAATGATACAAAACTATTTTTTCAAATTTTGTATTTTTGTAGCATTTCATAAGACTTTCAAGGTAAAATGTTCATTTTAAAAAAAAATTTTTCTTCCTTTTTTTTGGGTGCGCTAACCAAGGCCATTGTATAAATAGATCAATTTTTCCAGCAATATGATTTTTTTACCCTCTAAAATTCATTTAATAAAAAACTATAAAAATAAAAAAAAAATTTTAATTAAAAAATTTGTTTAATTAAATAAAAAAATTTTTTAATTAAATCAAACTAAAATTTTTAAAATTAAATTAAACTAAAATTTTTTAAATAAAAAAATTAATATAAATATTATTAATGAAAATAAAATTTTAAAAGATAAATTTTGAATAATAAAAAGAATCTTTTAGAGTTAAAAACTCACTATTTCATATTTTTGTTTTTTTTTTTGTTGCGTTTGGGTAGGGCAGTCGTGTGAACAATTAATGTTTTTTTATTATCGAATCCCAATTGCACCAGATAGGTAAAACTTTCAACATAAAAAACTTACTAATTAAAATTTTTCCAACTTTTTTTGGGAGGGGGGATAAGATGAGATTTTCAACAAAAATCCATTTATCTAAATCCTCGATCATTTTTATAATATTACATGAAACTTTCAACGAAAAAAGTTGAACCAAAATTGTTACAATCTGACGTTGTATTCTAGAGCGTTTTAATTTCAATTTTTTTTGTTTTTGTTTGTTTGTTTTTTTTTTTTTTTTTTTTAAAGTTAGAGGAAATCTGACTTGACCTTAAAATTCCTAAAATTATTTAAAAATTTAAAAATTCAAGGAAGTCATCAAAAATGATTTTTTTTCTTTTTTCAGATTTTTTTATGCTAAAAAATCTTTACAATTTTTCCCTTTTTTTTAAAGGGTACAACATCATATATAAAATGGAAAAAAAACGTTAGAAATAAAAATTCAAAACTTCTTGATTTTTGATGGCATTATAAAACTTTTTTTTTGCTTTTCCGCATCAAAAAAATTCGAGTACTGCTTGAAAAGCAAAAATTAAATGGTTTCACGGGGTCTACTACTCTCTCCCCCAAAATCCTCACCTGCAGCAAACCAGTTTTTCTATGTCAATTTCTCTACTCCTAAGAGGTTAAAAACATTTATGTTAGTCAGTGGTGCATTCAATGGGGGGGGGGGGCTACTGGGCTAATGACACATTTTAGTACTAAAAATATTCCACATTTTTTTCGATTTCTATAAAAAGTCTCTATTTTCTGAATAAGAATAGTTGAAATGTTTCTAAATTTTTCAAAATGTTCACAAAACACCATTAAATATTTGTAAAAAAGATTTAAGGGCCAAAAGTATTCCCCCATCTCACATCCTTGCTCAGAATATCGAAAAAAAAAAACGCATTTTCATGGAGAAAAAATTATTTTTTTTTGAAATAATGACCTATACAGTGAAAATGCGCGAAAGTGAAGTGGTTCGGTGTAAAATTTTATATCAGATTACGACACTAAAATTTTGGCTAAGAAATAAAAGTGCAAAATTGTAGGCATGGTTGTTGGTAAGGGGGAGAGAGTTTAAATGCGAATAAGAAGTTTGAATGAAAAATAAAAACATAATTTGTATTCGAAGAGTGCGAATCAGTCGAAAAGTACACCTTTGCCAATTTTTTGATGCAGTTTCAACACGAGAAAAAATTGCAATTTAGTTTCAGTTTGAAGCTCTGGGACATTCGCCTTCTTTTGGGGTCCAACCTAGATCGGTGATATTGGTGTCGTTTCCATGTAAATCAAACTCTTCGAACACGATAATGAAGCCAGATTCTCAATTTAACCTCAGCGAAGATTTTATATTGGTACAGAGCTACGACTAAATTTATTTCATCTATAACGTTGAGGAAATGAATGCATTTCATTGGTAATTCATTCATATGAAAAAATTTTATGATTT